>JABUQX010073487.1:85000-90000 GCA_015478945.1 Trachelipus rathkii
TTTCCCCTGACCAAGAACCTATTGCGGTAGGTAATGAACCCCCTAATTCATGGGATAAGAGGTTCAGTGGCTACATATAATATAATAATAATAATAATATATTGTACACAGATGAATTGGTTTTGTGTAGAGAATCTGAAATGAGTAAGAAGTTTGGTAGAGAGGTTTGGCTGGGTATGTAAAAGGAGGGGTTGAAAATAAATGTAGATAAAAGTAAAGTAATGGTGGTAGGTGAGGAGAGTCTTGAAGTGTTAAATTATGTTGGATGGAACACAATTGGAATAAGTATCAGAGTTCTAATTTGGATAAAAATGGATCAGATGGTGCCGAGTGAAATAGGAAAGTTAATAAGTAGCAGAAGGTGGTTGGTGCAATTAAATAATTGGTGAATGCAGGGGAATTAAATCGGGAGTGTGCTAGAGTTTCGCATGATGGTATACTTGTGTTAATGTATAGTAGTGAAAGTACAGTGTTGAATAAGAGGTATAGATCTAAGGTACAACAGTCTGTCCATATGAATAATGTCAGGAGTCTGTCTGTTACGTGTGAAGAAAATTGATAAAATGAGTGTATTAGGGAGCTGTGTGGTGTGATGAAGGGCTTCAATGAAAGAATAAATGAGTGTATTAAGGTGGTTTGGTCATATGGAAAGGATGGATGATAGTCAGATGGTTAAGACTTAAGAGGGTGAATAGTGTAAGTGTGCTGAAAATCGACCTGCTGGAAGACCAAAGAAAAACTTGATGAGGTCAGTAAGATTGCTTGAAGGAAATAAATGTGAACTTAGCATAAGCAAGAAGAATGGTGCATAATATGAGTAAAGGACGTGGTTTTAAATCCATGTTGAGTGTGATGAAGGAATGGAGGGGGGATATTCTATTCAAAGATTAATTTTTCTAATATTCTGGATATTGTAGAGAGGAATGAGATACGTCTATACGAAGCAGGATTGTAAGGAGGTTTGTTTGGCCTTAGTTTAAGAATTATATGAGCTTGTTTCCAGAATGATGAAAGTGTGTTAGTTGCCAAGCAACGTTATATATTTGTGCTAGGGCTTCGATAGCTATGATACATAAGTGTTCCAGATAAATATTGGATATTTGGTCAGGTTCTACTGGTTGTGAGTTTTGTAGATTTTTGATAAGTGTTTAGTACTTCTAGGGGAGTGGTTGGTTTCTAATATTTTGAGTTGTTTGTTTGTCTATTGGTGGATTTTGTGGGTTTATTACCGATTTCTGATCACCGAGACATAATAACATTGCTTTTTTTTTTTGGAGCTGGGAATTTTATTGTTTTTACTTACATATAGCTTCTTGGGTTGGGAAAGGTTGAGTGTGTTATACATGGATTTTTTTACTGTGCAGAATATTTTTTTTGGGGTTAGTTTTTGGTTTATTGTTGCCAATACTTTTTCTAATTTGAGTTGATTAAGGTATTTATGCTATTGTTAAGGTCTGTGATTTGGTTTAGTTGGTATGGATTTGCCTGTCTATTTTACCTGAGTTAGTCTCTTGTTTTATTAGGGGTCTATTTCAGTAGAGAAGTTGTTGAAATGTTTGCGGTAACCATGTGGGATGAATTATTTGGATGTTTTAGAATCATTTTACTAAACATTTGTATGGTTTTGTTGAGTGAGAAAAAGTCAGTTATTTGGAAAGACTCTAGATCCATTTCTATGCTGTCAGTGTAAGCTTGCCAATTTGCTGTTTTGCAGTTAATATGTTTTTTTGAAATATGTGCGAATAGGGTGTTTATGTTGAACTGTTAATAGTATTGGGATGTGATCCGAGGAGAAAAATGTGTAAATAGGGTGTTTATGTAGAATTGTGATTAGTATTGGGATGTGATCTGAGCATAAAAAGCTTACCATGTTGTGGTAACTTAAATGTTAGAGGAACAAAAGATAATATCAGGGGATGTGGGTTCTTGTTATGTTGTATAAGTCTTCGTGTAGGTTGGTTTGTTGTTAAGGATGCTGAGAAAATGTAAAATGTTCATAAATAGTCGCCTCTTTGTGTGAAAGTGTGGGTATTAAGCCATGAGAGTTGATTTGCATTAAGTCCCCGGATAATATCAAGTTATTATTTTGCGATAAGTAAGATAGATCTGGGATATAATTATGCAGACAGTGTTGGATGTGAATGGGAGACATAAAAATTGATTAGGATGTATGTTTTTAATTAACCTGTATTTCTTTTGATTGGTAAGTGGATGCTTGGTCGTTTATCATGAGTTGTATGATATATGGTGTTTCATAATTAGATATGATTGTGTATGAGTGTAATAAGGCTATGTTTTGATGGATTTTGTCTTGTCTTAGAATGGTGTAATTAGTAAATTCAGAGAGGTGAGTATTTTGTGTGAGATTGGATTCCTGTATATGTGCAATGTGTATATTGTATTCAATTAGGGTGTGGTTAAGTTTTTCATGTTTATTTTTTATACCATTAATATTTAATTGAAATATTAATGATAATGAATTATATATTAATGATACATAAAGTAAGCATAAAGAACTTCACCACATCCTAATTAAATACAATATACAAGTTGCACTTATACAGGTATTAAATCTCACACAAAATACTCACTCTATGAATTTACTAACTACAAAGTCCTAAGACAAGACAAAAATTGAATAGGGCTCTGCCCGTGAGTGGTGGTGATAACTGTAAAAAAAAAAAAAAAAAAAAAAAATCTAAACATGGTCTTATCACACTCATACACAAAAATATTCAATTCCAAAACTACACAAATCACACACAACTCCCATGAATAATGACAAAACATCCCTTTACCAATCAGTAAATATACAGGTTAATATAAAAACATACTAATCAATTTTTAATATTTCCCCATCTACACCTATACATTATCCACGGGATTATATCCCAGATCTATCTTCCTAAGAAAACACAATATAATAACTTGATATTTAGCCATGGATGTCGATGCAAATCAACCCACATGGCTTAATACCCACAAGAGGCGACTCACTTATAAACAATTTACATTCACTCACCATCCTCAACAACAGAAACCAACAAACACGAAGACCTTAACAACATAACCAGAACTACACATCCCCTGATATCATCTTTTGTTCCCCTAACATTCAAGATACCAAACCATAGCAAACTTTTCATGGTCTCTTCTCAGATCACATCCCAATACAAATAACAATTAATATCAACAAGAAAGCAAATTGGTAAGCTTACATTAAGTCTTTCCAAATAACTGACTTTTCCTCACTCAACAAAACAATACAACACTAATAAAATAATTCTAAAAGCATCCAAAAAATTCATCCCAAACTGCTATCGCAAACAATTCAACCCCCAACTTTTCACCTGAAATAAAGGCCTTAACAAAACAAAAACTTTCTCAGACAAAATAGGCAAACAAATCTAGATAAACTAAATCAAATCACAGACCTTAACAATAGAACAAATACCTTAATCGATTCAAATCAGAAGGGGAATTGGCAATAATACACCCAAACATTAAATCGTAAAACAAACACCAAAAAAATATTCAAAACATCACATACTCATCCACCCCATTCCACGAAGCTATATGTAAGCAAAACAATAAAATCCCCAACCCAAAAAGCCAATGCAACATTATTATGTCAAACTATTCAAAAATCAGTCATAAACCCCACAATCCCCACCAAAAGATAAACAATTAAATAATTCAAAAGATTATAAACCAGCCAAAACGACCCTCATCGCCCCACCCCCTCCCATTCACTCATCTAGAAGTATTCAACACTATCAAAAACCTTAAAAAAAAAAAAACTCAAGCAGTGGGACCGGACCAAATATCCAATATTCATCTCAAACACTTTAGTATCAGTATCAGAACAATATCTAACATTGACAAACTAACACACTTACTACCATTCTGGAAACATGATCGTATAATTCCTATACTAAAAATAAACAAACAACCTAATAACACTGCTTCATATGGACCTATTTCATTGCTTTCCACATTATCCAAAGTATTAGAATAATTAATCTGAATAGAATATCTCACTCCATTCCTATATCAAACTTGCAACATGGTTTAAAAAAAAACACTCTGCTAGCACTCTTCTAACCGATTTAACACAACACGTCCTTACTGGTTTTAACCAAACTCCTCCCCCCTTCTCGCACCTTCCTGGAAGCAATAGACATTAACAAGTCATTTGACACAGTCCTGACACATTTTAATATACAAAGTACTAAATACAAATATAATGATCAAATACAAAAAAATAACAGCAAATTTCATATACTCTCATACAACTAGTCATACAAGGATGCCACTCCTCTTGTATATAAAATTATATAATGGAATCCCCTAGGGAGTCATCCTTTCACCAACACACTTTAACATCTCTATGCATGATCTACCAAACCCCACATCACTTTCCATAAAAATTAATAGCTATGCAGATGGTCTAACAATCATACTTCAAAAACTCTTCTATTAATACAGAACACACAGAACTACAACATTACATACTCCAATTAGAACAGTGGCTAACAAACAGAATGACTGCATCTCCCCTAAAATCCTCTGTCACATTACTTACCCCAAATAGAAAAGAATCAAACATTCACCCAGCAGTTTTTCAATCAAATAATACTCACTTAATAAACAACCTACTATTCTAGGTATGATTTTGGATATAGCTACATTTAACTTTCACCCCCACATCAACAATATTACATCTAGAACCACACAAATTAAATGTGTTGAAAGCATTTAACTTAACTGGAACAAACTTCGGTCAACATAAAGAGACCCTTACAATAGTATACAGATTATACCTCTGCCCCTTATTAAATTATGCATCACCTGCCTCTGCCTGGGCTCCCGGAATATCACAATCCAATATTCAAAACTTGGAAACTATACAGAACAAAGCCCTTAGGATAATAACTGGCTGCCATCCCACCACAACTACTAACTGAAACAAAAATCCTCCATATGAAAGTCCATCTTGA
>JABUQX010073487.1:100000-113872 GCA_015478945.1 Trachelipus rathkii
CACTTTTTGGTTCTGAAGACTCTTTGACAGATGGTGTACTAGCAGATGACTTAGTTTCTTGGGTATCAGCACTGGATGACTGGCTATCCTGAGCACTAGAAGCTTCTTTACTGAAAGTGAAAGGTTCTCTTGGTTCCAATTCTATATAACCTGGTCCTCTACCAAAATGTACAATGTCGGACTTTATTAACTAAATGAATGGCATAAAATATGAAGTAACTGCAATTATACTGGTATATTACATTATAACTTAAATATTTTAGACCACCCAATATATTGCCTATTCATACAAACAAAAAAAAACAAAAAAAAAACAGTACAATCTCCATTCAAAAATGAAATAAGTCTCTTAACTCATCCCTTTTCCTTTTAGATAGATATGATATGCTAATAGAGGAATGATAAGCGAATAAAAATAAAGTAATAGAAAAAATAGTCAAACAATAAGAGTATAAATGCATTATTTGAGAACTGAATAGTTGGATTGAATCACCTTGATTGAGTTAATGTGATTATTTATCTTACATAATGTTAGGGAGTCAAGCAATCAATGAATTAACAAATATGATGGTGTAGCTCATACACATTGTAGTTATTTTAATGGATTCTTTAATAATAAGTGTTGTAACTCCGGCTATAACTTTGGTCGGATGCTGAATAATATAACCTAAAAAATTTTCATCTAGCCAGAGGTTGGATATCCGGCTAGCCAGAGCAGGCTCCTTTCAAATTATGTTACCAAGCTTATGTCATATTAGTCATATCAGCATTCAATTAATTCTTCAATATTTTAAAAAGGAATAAATTACTGTAATTAACAGCAAATTAAAATTAAGAATCTTTTGTTTTATTAATTAAACAGAAAAATCTCAATTTTTATAGACAAATAATTATTGCCTAAATGTAAAGTTTGCCATTTTTCTTTTTTTTACTCTTCATTTATAAAATATTCAATACAGATATAAATGAGTGAGCTTCAAAATTTCAATAAATGTTTTTAAACAGCATACAAAGATAAGAAAATGTGTTCATAGACTTTTTTTCATTATTTTTCTGGCAGAGGATAAAAAATTCTTTGCTCTAAGTTTTTTTTACATCATTCAAGTTTTTTAAATAAAATTATCAGAATAAATAGAATTTAAGGAGTTTCACAATGTTTATTTAGGCATTTTCTACATACTTTATCATTTTACCTCTGGGTGCAACATGTCCCTTTTTGAAGGAGCTAGAATAATGATGACCTCAGAGGTCAAATTGTTGGATATAAAGAAAAATCCTTTAAATAAGAAAGATATGTAATTCGTCAAATTCAATCTACTCTGAAAATTTCATAAAAGTTGGACAAACAGTGTAAAATAAAAATTAAAGAAAATTTACAATTTTCACATCTCTGCCAAGAAGAAGAGAGAGAGAGAAAGAAAAAAAAAAAAAAAAAACCTACACAGGTATTTTTATTTTTTACAACGCTATTCTAAAGAGGCATAAACCTAAAACTTTTATTTAGCATACATTTAAATGCTAAACTTTAATTATTTTTTTTTTTGAAGAGATAAAATTCGGATTGGAAGCAGATGTTAAAAGATTTCTCAGAATCAAAGTTCTGTAATTTGACTAATTATATATATCTTATTAAAAATTTATAAAAACGACTGAAAAAATAATTGGGGAAAATTTTAAATTTTGAAATTTTTTTTAGCTGTCCCTTAACTGAGTTATTTAATCATTTTTTAATATATTTTCGTATACCTTTTTGCTTATCATAATATTATTTGTAGAAGAGAGTACTTTTAGAAATAGAAGCTTATAATGTCATACAAAAAAAAAGGTAAACTGGTATTAACAAACTAAACATGAAAGATTATTTTATTAAATATTATATCTTATATTATGTTACCTTGTATAGAGGTAGGTTTAAAAATATCTATGTCTAGCTTCATCTCAAAAAAGTTTTTATTACCCCAACTTATAATAAAAACTTTAGAGGTGTTTATTTTGATTACAGTTTAAAAGGGACATCTAAAAGCAAAACAGTGCCTATAATATTTGCACAGAGATTTTATAAGAAGATCCATCTCTTTCAAATTCTTAACTGTAATAGAATAATAAATGTTAAATAAAGGATGTATTCATGGGTTGTGCTTGAACTATAATGAATTTTTATGTCAAATGAAACTGTTAACTTGTAGTACAGTATTTATGACATAGGTATATTGGATATACAGCTCTTTTGTACATTTAAATCAAAACCAGCATCAAGAATGCTATTTTAACAATTTTTCTAATCTTTATCAATGACAATAAAAACAAGGTTTATCAATATATTAATGGTAAAGAATTGAAACATCAGAAGACACTTGAAAGATCTTTATCATCTGTTTAGCCTCAGATCCTAATTCAAGATTGACCTAGTATGCATGAACATGATAGACGAAAAATCAAATTGAATTAACGAGACCTACTTTATGTAATTTATTTGCAGGAAACTTCAATCAAATGCATGCCATAACTGCTCAACAAAACTTACTCTAAAATATGGTTTTACTGATTGCTCTACTATTTTGGTCATCACAGATATACTACAGCAAATTTGTTTTAAATATTCTGTGACTGTTAATTTATAAAATATTCTTGATCGAGTCTTTTCTGAATCTTTCTAGTTTTTTTATAAAAGTTACTTTACTTGGTCCTTTCGTAATATACACAGGTACCGTATGTGTAGTAGAATAGGAGTGTTGCACCTGTCAAATTAGTTGTACATGCCATTTCCCTCATCAGATCTGTGCATGTTAAATTTATACAATTTAAAGAAATATAATTTTTTTAAAAAATGGCAAGAAAATAGCTTTAAAATAATTTTAAGCACATGTTACTTATTGTTATTGTCAAACTTGAATGAATTTGACTGAATCTGCTAAAATTGGCTGAGTTTGGTACTGAAACTCAGGAAATTTTCAAAATTATTTCAACCACCTAAATAAGCAACCAATAATTTAATTTTTAAACTTATAAAGCAATACAATTATTGGTATATTATCAATAAAGTGGAAAAATAGTAATAACAAATTCCTACTGATAGCCAATCTCTTTCGTGACCTGTTAAAAGTAATGGAATTGGAAGTGGTTCTGCCATGTCTTCGGTTCCTCTAACTGCCATCCGATGAAACTGTCTCCAAGTTAGAGGACCAGAAACATTATATACTGGCTCCCATAATCGTGTGCTTCTTTTCTTTTGAATAGCTTCTTGAAGAATGACCCAGATGGGACTGGTAGTTCATCCATTGTAGGACGCTTAAATGAAGGAGGACACTTTCTAGTGCATTTTCTGAGAGAGATCTAAAATGAAAAATTAAATTGAATTTAATAGAACTATTAAGTAATAAATATATAAAATTTTGAGGGACTAACATGGTATTTAAAATGAAGCCAAATTCTATCACTGCTAATACGTTGTTGAACTAAATTAACACAAACATAAATAATAATAATAATAATAATAATAATAATAATAATATGTGTAATAATAATAATAATAATAATAAACTTATTACATGATGTTTCTAAGTTCAATGCCCAGACATTATTCTCTGTCAGTATCAACTGACATAATAACAGCTCACTTTAATTCCAAAGGAAATAACATAGCTATTCTGAATTAGGTTGACCATAATATATATACTGTATATATATATATATAACCTATATATATAACCTGTACACATATATATATATCTATATCTATATATATATCTCTTTCATATATATATATATATAATATATATATATATATATATAATATCTATCTATATATATATATATATATATATATATCAGCATAGTTTTTATTTGTTTAATTTTTTGTTTTGACAGTTAAATTGTTACTTATAAAGTTATATTATCTTTTTATATGTATATTGTATGTTAAGGAAATTTTCTTGCCCTTCTGGTTTTTTCGTAGTTTTTTTCCCCCCATACACTGGTTTATTATCACTGTTTTATATTCCAATGGTGGCCATGGTGGGGTTGCATCATTGGGGTCTTAGTAATTAAGTTGTGCATTTTTTTTTACATATTAAAGCTCAAACTAGGGATGTCTTTCTAACTCATTGAATACTAGAGAGAATAAGAAAAAAGAACCATAATTCATTCAAGTAAGTCTTTGCCTTGTTATTGTTGTTGTTGCTAGCTTAGATAATTTATTTTTTGTTTCATTGGTATCAGAGTAGTTCAGCTGCGCTCTTAGGTTTACATATGTGTTAAATATTTTTTGTTGACTTAGATATGGATGATTCATTGAGCAGTTAAGGGCAAGGAAAAGGAGATAATAAATGAGAAAGGAAAGCAGTTGTGTCCTGTGTTTCAAGGTGATGAGAGTGGAGCAAATGATTATGAGGTGTGGAAAAACGTGTTGAGTGGTGGTATAAGATGGATGAAAAAGAGTAATGAGTGTCCAGGTGGTGAGATTTTAATGAGTCTGGGAGAAAAGATCTTCAAAGGAATTTGTAATATTGAATTGTATGGTTTTGGAAAAGATGATGGTGCTAGAGGAACTGGACAAAATATATGGTAAAGAGAAACAATGCGACAGGTATGATAGAATACTGGAATTTTTTTATATTAAAAGAGAGAAAAAGGAAGCATGAAAGAATATGTAAACAGGTATAAGGTGATTGAAAGTAAGTGTAAGATGATTAATAAGAGTTGATTTAAGGGAGGAAATGAGACGTGCACATTTACTAGAAGGATACAAATCAGATACAGATGTGTCATCATATTGTGGGAAGGATGCTTGGGAGTTTCAAAACTTTAAGAATGGTCTAATAAATGTGTGTGAGGGGTTAGGAGTGAAAACAATAGAAAGAAGTGGATGGTGGGCAAAGGAGAGAGAAGATGGAACTCATGAAAGGGGGAAAGAATGAATTGGAAGAACAAATTTGGTGAGGTGATTAGATGTATTTTGAATCGCTTTGTAGCTCAATGTCCCAAGAGATGACGGTATAAAAGGAGAGAAGAAGTACGCACATTTCACATGAACTTTTTGACAAAAAAAAATTTGCAATATTATAATTTAAATTATGACAATCATTTTTAATAATAATAATAATATTTGCACTTTTTAACAAAGTAGGCACTTTATATTACGAGTATGTACGCACATTTCAAGTAAACTTGACCAAAAAAAATTTACAATACTATAATTTAAATTATGACAATCAATTTTAATAATTTTTTATAATAATAATATTTACACTTAATAACAAAAAAGGCACTTTATATTACCAGTATGCTTTATTTCATAAATGATACCTTGTATTGATTTGCTTTTTTATCCTTACACTAGATGGAAGAAAGATAGGTATAGAAAACATTAAACAAATGTCTTATAGTCTACCATATATAAAAACTAAAATAAAATATTATTAAAAACTATAAAAAAAATTGAAATTTTTATATAAGTTTATATTGACCAGTTTTACCCCGAAATCGAAAAAAACTTAACTTTAAAAATAAGCTTAATATTTTAAATGTTTTACATGGAAAATGTTAAAAATATATTCACAATTTGCACGTGTTGCATAAATTCTGATATCTTAATTCTACAAGATTTACCAATTAACAAAAAAATTTCAATTTAATTTTTTTCAAATAGGAAATTTTTGACTGTAGGTATAAATTTTTTTATATATGGTTAAAATATATTCTATTTACTACTTAAAAAACCTTTCTCCAATTGAAAAATGTTTTTATTTACAAAAATATTATGAATATTAAAAAGTGACCAGTTTTCCCATCTATGACCAGTTTTCCCACATTTTACGGTATAGCTATATAAAACAACATACTAAATTATTTTCTTATATTTATGTATAAATATTTTTAATATTGGTTGCATGCGTTTGAATATATTCGAAGACATGGCAACGTTATTTGAAGGGAATATTATAAAATCAATTATCTTTTCAAAATATAATATCAGATGGGATTACCCTTTCTGGACTGTGCAAAACTCTAAAATATATTTAACAATTGTGGCCGAGATTATTATTACCGCGTTGTTTCATACCCCATATAAAAAAAATTTACATTGGAAATAAAAAATTGTTTTAGACTATGGTAATAGTAGTGTGGAAACAATAGCAGCTGAGAATAAAAAGAACAAAAGTGGTGTTCTCTTTAAGAAAAAAATGATACAGCACCTCTCAAAGTTGTTAAAATCAATAAGTTTTTATATAAAAAAAAAAATTTAAATCTACAAAAAATCTTCTCCAAAGTGAAGCTTAAAAATAAAAATGATTTAAGTCTTTAAGAAAAATTTACAGCCTTAAAGTTTAAAGTTTTCCCATAGGCTTTCTTTAAAAAAATTAGTGGGCCTCGTAATCGTTTTAGGGATATCCTAGTTCGGAGGTTGCAGAATGCAGTTATTAAGTATACATAGATTTTGTCTGTGTATACCTAACAAAACATATCATAACCTGAATTAGAGGGCCTGAAATGAGACCTAAGTTGGATGGATCAAACATGAAAAGTCTATGGGAGTTTTAAAAATTTTGAGGCTAACTGTTTTTCCTAAAGAGAGAGCCAATTTTCATTTTCATTATTCTTTATTATTATTTTTTTAGAATATATCTGTGATTTTTATAAATAAAGTGACACCTGGATTTGTTCTTATAGCTAATGTGAAAACGATACGTAACTATTGTATTAAAACTATAAACTTTTTAATATACAAAAATAGTACTCCATTCTTTGAAGTTTTTCAACGGTCAAACATAAACTAATGTATCATATATATATCGCCAATAAAAATATAAATAACGCTACTGAAAACATCATTTTTAGGCTTTATTTCATTCGTGTGGGGATAAAGAATAACTGTCGAAATGTGTTTCAACTTATCCATACATAGATATTTATTATTTATTGATATAATTTTTTTTGGGTAAATAAGAACAATTTGTTTTATTCAGCTAGACTTCGTTACTCTGAGTTAGGAATATAATAAATAAAGTTTTGCTCGATTTTGAGATATAATGGTAACATATTCAGTAAATAACGTTTTTTAAATAATTTTGAAAATATATATATATATATATATATCTATATATATATATGTATATATATATATATATATATATATATATCTCTCTCTCATATATATAATTTGTAAGGTACTACATCTAAAGTAGGGGCTCAAGCCGACGGGAACAGGGGACATTTTCCATGCCCGTAGGAGGGTGGAGGAGCAACACCAAAAGCAAAAGCGTGGGATTCGGAGTGCCTGGAGGGGAAATAATCCTACCCTGTCGTTCCCGGAAGGCAGAAGACAGACTACTATGCATCTGATTACCAGCAGGAGTGTGCGTTAGTTAAAAAAGAAGGGGGGAACTGAGAAATTTATTGTACAATATATGCTTCTATTCAAGATGAAATGACAGGGTTTATAAAAATAGGTTTCGACTCATTTTCTGCAGGATTTAGAAATATGGAAAAAGACAGAAAAAACCCAGGATTTTGGATTTTTTCAGGGTGTATTTTTTTGCTCAGATTATGACACTTGGGACAACTCCTATGACTAGTCATATATACGTATCCATATATATATATATATATATATATATATATATATATATATATATATATATATATATATATATATTTTTTTTATATTATATTTTCAGTATTTTTATGTTTATAATTATATTATAAATATATAATCTAAAAAAAATTAAAAATTTTTTTTAAAAAATGCCAATGTTATCTGGAAGTTATCCGGAAATTTAACTGCCTACAAAGCAAATGTAAAGAAACGAATGGAGGATGCTTTAGAACCATTCTTTTATGTAGACAACCTTCTGGATCCTAACATAATGGGTATGTAATGAAATTTAAGCTGAAATACATTTATAATAAACCTATAGATAACCAGTGTTTTTGAGATATCGGATTGAAAAAAATGATATTTTGCTGTTAATGAAATACATATAAGCCATATATATATATATATATATATATATATATATATATATATATATATATATAATATATATATATATGTATATATATATATATATATATATATATATACATATATCATATATATATATTTTAAACTATAGGATCTGAATTTTCCAGTCAGCAGCAAGATGAAGCTGAATCCTAGTTTGAAGTTATACAACTACTTGAATATTTCACTTTCCTTTTAGGAAATTGCTATTAAAGATAACAGTTTTTTCCATCCTCTATGTTTGTGAAACTTTATAAGGAACATATAAATCTTGTCTTTCAACAATGTTGGAAAATTATGGAAAAACGAACATCAAAAAACAATCTCTAAGGATTCTGTATATTCTGCTCAGATCTTTTAAGCTGTCTACCAAGTTCTGCCTCTATTGAAAAGGTGTTCTCGACATTGGCCATATCTGGTCAAAGCTAAGAAACAGGCTTGGTGTACAAAAAGCCAGCAAGCTTGTGAAAATATATAAATTTCTTAATAAATGGTGATTCCAAATGAAACACCAAATAAATAATTTGTTAGAAAATTTTTGTTAAATAATTAAAATTTAAGGAAAATGTATAAGGTTTAATTTCCAAATTAACTCTTTTAAAAACATTTTCTTATTTTCTATAATTTTTTGAAAAAACCCACGTAGGTTTTTCAGGTTTAATCCTTCAAAATGGTGGAAAATTGTAAACAATGACATCAACAATCTCTTGCAAAAGAGATTCTGCATATTCTGCTCCAGATCTTTAAGCTGTCCACCAAGTTCTACCTCTAATGAAAAGTGTTCTCGACATTTGGCCATATCTGGTCTAAGCTAAAAAACAGGCTTGGTGTACAAAAGGCCAGCAAGCTTGTCAAAATATATAAATTTCTTAATAAATGAAAGTGATTCCAAATGACACCAAATCTAATAATTTATTGAAATTAAAATTTTTTTAGATAGTTAAAATTTAAAAGGAAAATGTATATGGTTTTAATTTCCAAATTAACTCTTTTAAAAAAACATTTTTCTTGCTTTTTTTTTTAAAACCCAAATTTGGGTTTTTCAGGTTTTTTTTTTTTAATGGTGGAAAAGTATGGAAAAACGAACATCAAAAAACAATCTCTTGCCAAAAAGCATTCATATTCTATGAATCTTTAGCTTCTTCACCAGAAGTTCTGCCTCTATTGAAAGGGTGTTCTCGACATTTGGCCATATCTGGTGCTAAAGCAAACTTAGTGTACAAAGGCCCTTAAGCTTGTCAAAACATATAAATTTCTTAACAAATGAAGGTGATTAAATAGAAACACAAGAATAAATATTGTTAAAGGAATTAAAAATTTTTAGATAGTGTACACTATATACATAATTACTGAAAGGGCTTTAAGCTCTTTTAAAAACATTTCTTATTTTTCTACTATTTTTTGAAAAAACTAAGTAGTTTCAAGTTTTTGTCCTTCAAATGGTGGAAAATTGTAGAAGCAGACATCAAGCAATCTCTTGCCCAAGTTCTGCACTATTTCTGCTCAGATCTTTTAAGCTGTCCACCAGGTCTGCCTTTATTGGGAGGGTGTTCTCTTAACATTTGGCCATATCTGGTCTAAGCTAAAAAACAGGCTTGGTGTACAAAAGGCCAGCAAGCTTGTCAAAATATTTCTTATAATGAAGGTGATTCAAATAAAACACGAAATGAATTTTCGTTATCTTCCATTGTAAACAATTAATATTTAACGGAGTTTATATACGGTTGAAATTTACAAAATTAACTCTTTAAAAAAACATTTTCACTATTTTTCTATAATTTTTTAGAAACCCAGAGGCTGGGTTTTTCAGGGTTTTCAATGTGGGTTTTCTGAAAAAAGACCATTGAAGTTGTCGTTATTTAATCGTGCGAACCTGACTGATAGGCCAGGACATTCCATTTTCAAGGTTTGCAAAATCTGTGTATTTCTCCTTGACATTCTTTTTCTAAAGAAATATTTTTGTAATAAACTTAAAAAAATAATATATATATATATATATATATATATATATATATATATATATATATATATATATATGCTATATATATACTCTCATATCTCTATATATATAGACAATGTTTACTTTCTTACCTCTCAGATGATCCCCATTTAAATAAATAGCCCCGGAAATATCAATCTGTTGAAACTGTGAAAAAAGCCAGGAAAATGGTAAAAATACAGTTTAATTTTTTAAATTTAGTGAAGCAACTTATATATATATATATATATATATATATATATATATATATATATATATATATATATATATATATACTCTATATATATATATAGCGCCAGCGAAAAATTTAGGGACATGGGTGGCACACAGGTGCCATTTTGTATATGCAGCAATGGCAAAGGTATTTACCCTTTTTAGGGGCTCGAGCCGATGGGGCGGAGGGAGATGTTCATGCTGGAGGGTGGTCGGAGGTGCGACACGAGACCATACGGAGAAGTTAATCCCCATGTCCTAGAGGCTCGATTCCTGACATCGGGCGATCTATCCGTGCGTGGCGTCGTTAGTTTGAACAGAAAAATTTTATAAAAAAACTTTTATCTTTTCTGAAAAACTTTCTAATATTTTTTAATGATTTCTTATTAAAATCTTTTAATTAATTTGGAAATGGCAAAAAACAAAAGTGACCAGTCACTAGAACAAATTTCGTATATGTCACTTACATTCATTTCTGCCTAAATACTAATAATTCACGAATAAAAATATAAATTTATAGTTTAATTTTTTTGGTGTTAAGGCTAAGTGAAGCTACTTTTAAAGCTCATTTTTGTTATTTATTTTTCTTCATTCTTCTAAGAATTAAAATAAAAATTGTTTTATAATCTTGTATCGATATCTATATGATCTCTGGTAAATCAGCAATCATACGATCGGCAGAAAAGTAACCTTTACCTGTCTGCTATATACTATATATATAACATATAACATATATATATGTATATATACACTAATATATATATATATATATATATCTGATTTATATATGTATATATATATATATATATATATATATACTATATATATAATATATAATATATATATATATATATATATATATATAATTATTTTTTGGAGCATTAATGGAATTTTAATTTGAAGATGTATATTAACCAAGAAAATGTTCAATTTTCAGATAACTACAATACAGATAACTTTGGTTTAGTGTTTTTAATTTTTGTTGATAATGTCAGTTAAAAAAATACCGATGTTAAGACAATTTATTAAACAGTATGTAAATGATAGGAAGAAAATCAAACACATGATAGTGTTATGCCTAAAAAAGTAAGAATAGGTTAAGCTTTTTATTCAAACTATTTTTAAATTTTTATTGAACATATTCATTTAACAATAACTATTAATAAAAACTTTTATAATTTTTGACACCGTTTTTGTATATTCTAATATTTATAGTTTTATTACAATAGTTTATAATCTTTCTCTGCTTAACATAATTACTTACCCTCTTTACTATTACCGAAAATTACCAAAATGCATGGCACACACTTTGTCCATATGGGGTGGAGCTCCCTGTACCAACCATTTTGATTTATTACAATGCATTCGTTTATTACTGTAAATTTCATAGAAATTGAAGATGACTCCCTTCAATGGAAAAATCCCCTATCTAAATATTTCCATTTTTAGCTGCACTCATTCATGTAAAGCAACATGCCAAAGTTAGTCTGTAAAATACCTATTAGACCAGAAGGGAAGCGGTAAGCTTACCGGTCTAGCACTATCATAATTTATAGACAATCAATACCTACTTTGCAGTTTGAAAAACTCACCTGAATTGGTCCTCACAAGCCTAAATAAACTATAACAACGAAACATATTTTTCAATCACTAGAATTATTAATTTAATTTGCCTAAAAATATTTGTTTGACTGCCCCTTCTGATTGGTTCTATTCGATCGGTAAGCTTATCAATATCCCCGCGTTACAAGTCTAAAAGTGACTGTGGCACACAGAGGCAATGAGCAATACTCCGTAAAGTTTCAAAGTTACCCAATATTTATGTCAATAGTAGTAAAATCATAATCTAATTAGATTGTGGTAAAATTTACTTTATATATTGTAGTATAAATGTCCAAACATTTTTGCATATATTTCTTTGATTTTGTTAATTAATTTAATATCTAGCTTTAAGTTTTTTCAAATTCAATGTTTTTAGAGCTTTTAAATTTTTCGTTTTGCTTGTTGGAAAATTTTCATGTTCCTTAATGTTTAAATTTCTTAAATGTAACAAAATCAAACTTTATTTTGGCCAAATAAATTAACCAATTAAATTTACAAATTTGAAATAAATTAAAACTTTACTTTTCTAACTTTTCTAAAAAGCTTCATTTAAAAAGAGAGTCTTGTTTTAGTTGCAAAGTCCATAATCATGACAAAAAATTAAAAAGTTTAAGTTAAAAAATTTATAAAGAATAAACCAGCCAAAATGTGAAGTCTGCGACTGGAAGTCATGAGAAAAAAAAAGTTGTGCTCATCTTTTTGATCCGTTTGTTGAAAACTTTAAAAATTACGATCTGGTGCTAAAGTGGTGGTAAATTGTACATGAAGAACGGTCTGCATAGTTAGGGCCCCTAATTATTTACTACAATTCAACAAGCACAAAAACTTAAACTGACTCCAAGTTACTTAATCATTGGTCATATAAACTTATACAGAAGTTTAAGGTAGGCTTTTGTTAAAACATTATTTTTTATTTAACTATTACTTGTGTCATCCTTTCTTTATGAATCAATCAGTCATCAATAAAATTTTTGTTAAAATGGTGGCCCGTAGGGGAGAATAATGTTTGGCCAAGGTAATTTGTTGGTTTCTGTTTTGAAGTGCTAAATAAAAACGTTTGAAAATTTCCAGCATTCGCGAAATAAAGGTGTAATCATAGTTCAATTTAGGTTTTACCAATTATTGAATCTAAATTAGTTTCGACTTTGACCAAAGTGTACATATACTATGACTATATTTCAGACTTGGCAGACTCCACAGTCCACGGTGCCGCTAGATCGTAATTTTAGAACTTCGAATTATAACATGCCTAATTTTGTTTAATTAATAAATTTATTAGCATAGAAAATTGTTGGAATAATTAAAGGTTTATCAGTAATTTAGACAAATTGGTAAAATTTATGACAAGCGTGGTATACGATTAAAAAGTAAACACAAGGTCATAATTTCTCACTTTGATAATACTAGATAACAATTGTAAGCCTACCTAATAACTAAATCAACATCAGCCTACTTGCAAGTTTTGTGTTAAGGCAGCTATGTTGTAATCTAATAAGTATTAAGTTTTAAACCTTGGCTATTAGGGTCTGGCCTAAAGAATTGTTGGCCTAACCTATAAAGCCTATTTCAACCTATAAGCTAGCCCAACCTATAAGCTACGTATGATCTCATACTGCCTGGAAAGAAGAGAGAAAGAAGAGAATGATATTCAGAATGTAATTATTGTTGAAATGTTATCAATTAGTTATTAAGTTCTGATGTTTATTTAATGGAAAGTGTCTAGACATTGACTGGGATTCAGTAAAGAAATTTTCAGACCACTCAAATCCTTTAGTGGTGTCAAATCTTGTAACATCAGGCATTAAGGACTCTACTAAATCTATTAATAAATTATTTCCTCAAATTAAAGATTTATCATTAGAAAGAATAAAATTACAATAAAATCCAGTGCTCAGATAACAGATCAGTTAAAGATGTTCCCATCATTGGTATAAGTTTGTAAACTTTTGCATAGAAGCAGATCTTCCATCCCTTTACCAAAATAATACCTTACAGAAACCAGACAAATTGCAAGACCTTCAACATCAGTGGACTTTTCTAATCGCAGTGAGTACCC
>JABUQX010073488.1:0-10000 GCA_015478945.1 Trachelipus rathkii
GACGTGAAAAAAATTGAGAAAATTTGAAATAAGGAAAAGATTGTTATTCCTTCTACAATACGCTACGGGGTTGGGGAATTTATGTAGAATTTTATTCATAAAGCCACAGCCTGAATAAGAAGCTAACATATTTTGATGATGGGCCGTTATTATTTTATGGACCATAATAGGGTGTGCGAAAAATGTTTTAAAAAAAGGGTTTTTTTTTTTTGAAAAATTTAGATTTAAAGCTATTTATTTAACTCTTTTACCTTTGCATATACAGGGTTTGGGAATTTGTTTTATTTGTTTTAAAAGTATTTCCTAAGACAGAGAGACAGCATATCTGGTTGTGGGCTGTTTAAAAACATTGACCAATATCAGACCGTTTTAAAAAGTTAAAAATAATTGCAATTCTTTTCGAAAATTTATTAAAGCAGCAAGATTGTAGCTCTTTAAACTTGGTACGTAGTGGTTGGAAACATTAAATTTTACTTTTGTTTTATAAGCATCTCCCATTAGTAGCCAAACCATATCGAATGTATGAAGACCAAATTCTTTGTGAGAAGAATGAGGTAGAGGTTAAGAATATGAGAAAAAAAAAATTCGCGAAAATTGTAAATAAAGGAACAGATTGTATTCTATGTAACTTGATACCTAACGAGGGGTTTTTGAATTTATTGTAGATTTTTTGTTTCTGAAAACAAGTCTCTGAAAAGGAGCAACATATCTTTGGATGTGGGCCGTTTTATTATGGAACAATAATTAGCGTCGCTAAATGTTTTACAAAATAATTAATATTCTCTTTTTTTAAAAAAAAAAGTTCAGTAAAGAAGCTTTATTAATCTTTTACCTGCACCACGCGCGAGTTCTGCGGAATTTATTTAATTTGTTTTTTTTATAAAGCATTTCCTAAGCAAGCGAGAAGGACAGCATATCTGGATGTGGGCCTTTAAAATCATAGACCAATATGTAACGTTTAAAAAGTTAAAAAATAATGGAAATTTCTTTCGAAATTTTTTATTAAAGCAGCAAGATTGTAGCTCTATAACTTGGTACGGTACGTGGTTTGGAGATTTAATTTTACTTTTGTTTTATAAAGCATCTCCATGTAAGAGAGCCAACAAATCTGGATGTAGGCCGGCATCATTTAAAGACATTTAATTTAAGTCGTTTTAAAAGTTAAGAAGGAAAAAATTCGGAAAATTTGAATAAAGAACAAGAGTGTAACTTTTGTAACTTTGTACCTACGGTGTTAGTAACTTATTAGAATTTTATTTCATATAACCCGTCCTAAATAAGAGAGCCAACAATCCTTGATGTGAGCCGTTTTCAATAATGCACCCTTACATATAGGTCGCCTATAATGTTTTAAAAATCAATGGTAGTTTTTTTTTTGGAAAATCCCTGACTTTAAAGAAGCTAAATATTTAAGATTTATACATTTTTATACGGTTTTGTAAGAATTATTTTATTTGTATTTATAAAACATTCCCTAAAAGCAAGAAAGAAAGCATACTCTGGACATGTGGCCGTTTAAAAACCTAGAACCAATATTAGATCGGTATAAAAGTTTTAAAAAAAATAATTCTGCACTGTCTTTCGGAAACAATTTATAAAGCAGACAAGATTGTATTATCTATAACTTTCATGAGTTTCCTAATTTTCTGATTTAATAGTGGATTTAATTTTATGAAGGTCTATTTGTTTCAAAGTAGAGGTTCTTATTTATTACGTGTATATGTAATTCCGAATTCCTGTCACCAGTCCTTAAACTATATTTATGCTGATACATTCTTCTCTTAAAATTCATCGTTTTACCAATGTTAGTCTTTTGTCTCTTCACAGTCAGAACAAGAAATCTTATATACTCCAACCTTTGTAGATGCAACTGGCTTTGATAGCTTCAGCTTGCTCTTTAGAGTACAAGAAACCATTGGTATTAAATTAACCTCCTCAAAATATGATTTCACCGAACTATATATGCTTATGCTGAGAATATTTTTATTACAAGAAATAAATTCTCGATATTATAGATATTATTGATATATTATTATTATATAAAAAATATCTTTTATTTTTTCACAATTACAAATACAGTGTTATTATGAGTCAGTATATTGCTTTCTTTGTTATTTATGAATTATATATTTATTTTTTTTGATTTATTTTAATAATTAATTATTCATGATATAGTTTAAATTATATTTCAGCGTTATAGGCTAATTTAATTATTTTTATTAATAATTAATAATATAGTAATAATAATAATAATAATAATAATAATAATATAATAATAATAATAATATTAATAATAAATTAATAATACAATTAATAATAATATTCATTCCTCCGTAATTATTACTGCACATCCCTGATTGAGGCTCTCGTTAACTTATGCAACCTCATAAGGAGTCTGACCTAGCAAAATATAGATAGAATCTACTTTAGCAAGATCTGAGAAAAGGCATAACTATCGTGCAGTACTTAATAAGATCTCCTGCCGGCTTGCGAGTGGGCGTAGTAAAATATTATATTCTAATATATATATTATATATCTAGATTATATATTTATATATCATACTTTTCATTTCTAAAGCCGTCATATATACTCACTAGTTACTACCTACCTGAATACAGAGAAGTAGTCACATACACTATACTCACTCTACTATCATATTTTTATCAGCTAATATCTATTGATTGTAGTATCCTATATATATACTTACTGTAATCCCCCAGGAAGGTCCTAGTCAGAGTCATATTTTTATGCCACACCAGTATATTTTTATGTTTTTAAATATTTATATAATTTTAGATTCCTATTTTTTATTATTAAAATTTGCATGTTACCTCCATCTGTTGTGTGTGTAGTTTGAGCTTGTGCTTCCTTCTGTGTGATGTTAGAGTGGTGGTACAGCGCTTACAATAAAACGTTTTAGAGCACAAGAGAAGCCTACAAAAACAGAGATGTGTATTTTATACTTTGTTATGAAGTGCACTACAATTTGTTCATTCATTGCTTAGCATTTCCTACTTTTAATTCTATATTTCTCGGTCTTTAGGATAGAAACTCGAGGTCTCTTCCAGTTGAAAGTACAAATAGTAAAATTCGTGATGAATGTATGTAATTTTATAAAGTTTTTACGTAGCTTCATATATATTCTAGTAAACAATAACCAGTTAATGGTTTAAATGCTATCTGTAAAATATATTAATCAATATTGACTTTAAAATCTCTCTCATTCGTTCTGAAAGGGACTACTATTGCAACACTCTGTGTGTCCTCTGATTTCTAGACATAATACCAGTATTAATTAAATTTCTTAATGATAATGAAAATAAAGATACTTTAAATAATAATAATAATAATAATAATCAATAATAATTTAAAAATTTATACAATGTTATTTTCATTAATAATGCAATGGAATAAATAATCAATAATATGGGAATGAAGAAGTATTAAAAGAATTTTATAATAATAATAATATAATAATATATATGAATTAATATGTTATAACTAATCTTATTTGCTAAATATTAATTCTAACCACACACAGTACGTATATAGTTTTAGTAAAATGATATGTAATGAATTGGTAATAAAATAGAAATATAATAAGTAGCAATAGTGTTCAATATTTATTGATACAATAATTGTAATACTACTCATTACTAACTATCTAAGCAAGAGCTCGGATGTGAACTACTCACAATATTACTTAATCATACTATTTTAGCTGAATAATACTAATCGAAATATAATAGTAATCTAGAATAATAGATAACACAATGTTAAATATCAAATAATAACTAATAATAAATAATTAATTAATATTAGTAATAATGTGACTCAAACTCTGACTTATTCCACTCTAGGCATCAATAAATACTAATAATACATCAGGAATAGCTTTCAATAGTGAGTTAGATTATGATGTCAACATAAATCCCATATCCACAGAACCAATCTCACTCCTGATAATTGAACTCATTGCCATACTCTGGAGTGCATAATAGTCTAGTATGTCACGCTGTACGCTTTTACTAGACCTTTGTTTGTGCCAATGACTATAGTGACATATAAATAAAATACGACTAGATTACGCATACTAACCTATAAAGTATGTGAGTAATGCTTACTTAGTGTGTCAAGAGTGAGCATCATATCCACTGGGCTATGGTAGCCTACAATAACTATGATAGCAATAATATTCAGTTGATTCACACTAGAGTGTCGCGTGAGAGTGTCAATAGGTAACAGTGTCCTTTTAAAAACATTGGATCAGGCTCAAGAAGTAGAGAATAATGAAGAACCAAATATTGTTCTACAAGAGATGAGGTCACTTTGTCACTCAAAACTCTAAAATGTCTGCATCAGGATCCATAAATATATAATAAAGAAAAATATCATTAAACAAGTGAAAATAATCGGATTGTGATATAATGCATTAAAAACTGACCTGTTATAAAGATAAATTAATGCTGCAATTATTACAATAATATATAATCAATAATAATAATAATAATAATAATAATAATAATAATAATAATAATAATAATAATAATAATAATAGTTAAAAAGAAAGCGTATAGCTTCTACTTGTTTGAATGGTTGTTTGCATCTTTACTGATTTAAATACTTAAGGTCAGATGAAGTTTCACTAGTTTTCTTATTAAAAATATAGCTTACTATGCGAATTTGCGCCCATGACATCTTTGTGATAAATTACTAATACAATTATATACGGTATTTTTATTTCAAAATATTTATTCAAATATTGAAAATTTTATTATTAAGTTGAATAAGCAGTTATGAAAGTTATGAACCAACAATCCTTTATGATAGTAATAATATATCGAAAAATATATAATATATGTTGTAAATTATAATTATATATAAATTTTGAAAACTGACTACTAATTGCAGCACAGTTTTGTGTCCTTTGAGCCCGAGACATAATATAATTTTAATAAAATTTAAAAAATTGGACAAGAATTGCAATTATTTTAATTTTAATTTGGTGGAAAATTTTTACTATATAATAAAAATAAATTTATATATTATTAAATGCGATTTATATTTTTTAACATCTTATTATATGAGAAGTATTTTAATTGAAAATAATAGAGTTTTGGTGATTTTTTTATATTTTAATTTTAATTTGAGAAAATCTTTCTTATTAAATTAGATTATATTAGTGTATCATTAAATATTTATTATTTTTTGATAATATTTTATTATGCTAAAAAAATTTTAAATGTAAAGAATTTGGCTTTAGTAATGTTTTTATATTTTAAACCAAGCCTATAGATAATTTTTATAGTTTATAGTTTTTTAGTTTTGATTCGCAAATAAAAATTCAAAATTAGTATTTTATGTTAATGCTTTAGCATTTTTTATATGTATATATATTTTTAACTGAAAATGCTTTTCATCTTATATATTTTAGGTTAATATTTATATATCAACCATTTAAATAAAAAAATCTGTGTATTTAAAATTTAATACTCTATTGAATTATAATTTAGTTTTTAATATTTATCTTTGTTAAATAAAAATTAATATTCTCAAATAAATTATTAATTGTCAGTAATTATATTTATATAGTCCATTTCATTCTCACTTCTTTTATATTTTTTTTCTGATGCATAAAAACATTCGTTTTTTAGAATTTCTTTTTAACTGTAAAATGTTTTTGGGATTTAGTGACTTTCTAAAATTATATGAAGTCTTTTTAGTGAAGTTAAAACACAAGCTGACCATGTGCTAGTATGTGTATGTGTGTTTGAGTTTGTGTTTGTGTGTGTGTCTTTCGATCAACCGTATGTTAGCATCAATGTAAATTTACTATTTTTTTGGAAAATGACGTCATGAAAGCTTATCAATGTAAATTTACGATTTTTTTGGAAAATGACCAAAAAGTTAGCAATTAAAAACTCTCAAAAATTAATAAAATATCTCAATTTTTCAGTTTTTAATTGATTGTTTCAATTATTATTATTTATAAATTTAAATAATTTTTATAATTTCGTCCAACTTTTACAGTTCATGATGTAAAAATTTCTTTATAATTGAAAATTTATTGCTGCCGTAGCTTAAAAATATAAATTGTTTACAAACTACACGGCTGACAAGCCCCTCTCTCTTTCACAACGTGTGTTGTATATCATTCAAATATATCCTGTATAACATCTATTTCCATTACTAACAAAGTATCAATAGTCTCGAGTATGAAAGAACAAACATACTTCACCCCGTGAGTTATTTTCCGGTTAAACTAACAAGAATTGCCAGACTAAGAAATTTTTTAAACACAAATTATATCAATACAACTTGACTTCGTTTTTTCACTGATTATCTTTTCTTTCTATGTTCTGCGCAAGTGCCAATTAAACGTCACCGCTAGTAATTACAATAATATTAATCTATTGCCTTATCTATCACACCCTGATCCTTATCAGCAACGGTCCAGTCGTTATAATGTTCATGGTTGTTTATATTATTATAGTATACTCTGCCATACGTCTACAAGACAAGAGTTACCTTATGATTAACTTAAATACCAGTTATATATGATCAAATACCCAATGAATCCTCGATAGGCGCTGGTTAAAGGACTAACTGTAACGTAATTATTATACTATAAACGTCAGTATTTATACTGTATTAAAAGTAGGTGTAATCTTATAATTTAGTCTTTATAATATAGACATTCTACTGTATACTACTTATAGCTACTTATATCTACGTATTACATACATATTATGCCGTCTCGATATAATAACTATACTATATGATCATAATGGCTTTGTGCCTATCTAGATACCCTTCATCTAACCTGCTTCGTAGGCTGCATGCTTCGACATATGATATCGTAACGCCTGGTTACCATAGCAGTATGAATCGATTCAACTTTGATTCAAATCAGGTGAGTCCGGGTAATATAATTATACTGTATCATAAGTTCGTGATTAGTTACGATCTACTACAACAGTCTATTAGTTATATGTCCTGATGTTACTATACACTGACTTTTTCGACACTGTTGACTTATTAGTAAACCTTCCGTGTATCTGATTGATATCGAAAGTATAATTAAAGTTCAACTGCTTACTCATATATATTAATCACAGATCACTATCATCTTTTTGTTAATTCATCGTCAACCGACGTAATAATTAGCCGATTTATATATATATATTATATATATATATTATTATTATTATTAGTTTTAAGGGAATTTCCCTAAAACAGGGGTATTAAAATTTCTTTAAATATATTTTTTAAGATAAAGAAGCGCTATACTCAAAGTATTATTAGTTCAAACTGAGTTCCTTTCAACAAATTTTTCTAATTTCTTTACATATTATGACTTTTATTGTCATTAGCGTGTATAGAAATATTAGAACTAATAATTTTTTGAAGTTTATAGAAACTCCAAAAAGGATATGCTTCTTCTATATACTGTATATATAATATTATATATATATTACTCTCACTATATATATTAGTGTGAGTATAAATTCACGTACCTCTCGACCGATTTAGTCGTCGTTATGCCTCAGAGAGTACTGAGTGAGCCATATTCTGAACGATTTAACTGTATGGAGCGTATAATAGGTGCCCTCGATCCTCTCCAACGCCCTGACGACTGTGGATGGGGTCAACGCAGGCCTATTTTATTAATTATATACTATATATATATATATATATAATATAAATTATATATATATATGGTATAAATATATATATATATATATTATATATTATAATATATATATACAATATATATATAATATATATTTATACATATATATATATAATATATATATATTATTGATTTTTTATTATACCATTATTTCATCATCCATTCCTCCCTACTTAAGAAAACATTGGTACCTATATTTTTGGATTTTTTAATCAAAGATGCTGCCGATGGTTGAGGAGTGTAATATTTTTTTCTACTACCTACTTATTTTTGGATTATTATTTTTCTTTTTCTCTAAAGTTCAGGATTAATTTTTGATTATTATTATTTTTATTATTCAGGATAATTTTATGACTTTAAATTTATTTACATTATTATTATTATTATTATTATTATTATTATTATTATTATTATTATTATTATTATTATTATTATTATTATTATTATTATTATTATTATTATTATTATTATTATTATTATTATTATTATTATTGCTACTAACATTGTCAAACTCGAGTTTTTTCTGCTCATGGTAATGTTAATTTTGTGGTTGGAAAGTAGAGTTTAAATTCTGAATGAGAAGGGGAAGTAGATATATTGTTTGAAGTCGTGCCTTGAAATTCTATTCTTGAGGAAAAACAATTTTGGAGGAAAATGTACTCTAAGACGTGTTTGAGGAATTGATAGATTATGCTATAATGTAAAAGAAATGTACTTTTCTTAGTGAAGTTTTAAATTTTTGAGGACTGAAGAAAATTATATATTGTGCTGACAAATTTCTCTCCCACTTTTACTACAAAGGTTTGTAGGAATGTTATTAAAAATGTAAAAACCTGTATTGTGATGGATTTATATTAAAAATATAAGTAGAGTTTTATTAAATGATTAGTCATAAACAAAAAGTTGAAAATAAGACCAGAAATTGAGGTTGGAAGTTAAAAAAACGAAAGACCCGTAGATAAAATATTGAAAAGCGTAATAACTTAAATTTAAAATGAAAGGCATAAAAGAAGGTATTAAGCTTTAAACTTCAGAAAAGATGTAGAAGAATAATGAGAAAAATAAATAATTGAGTAGGTCAAGAATTTGTATTATGAAAACAAAATATATGCTAAAATAAGTACCAATTTATTTGATTGATGGGCATAAAAGAGTATCCTGAATTTGTGTCGCCAAAATGAGCATAAAAAAAGGCTTATGAATTAGGAAAAGAAAAATAAGGATCGTTGCTCAAGTGGGATGTTTAAAAAATTATAGAACGTTAATGGTTTTTGATGGCGGAATGGACCTAGATGGGTAAAAAAAATTTATACCACCTTTTTTTTAAACAAGCAACTGTATTAATTATTGTTATATGTTAGGAATATTAGCTTTTTAAATTTCATTTTCAAGGTATATGAGGTAAATATGTTAAAAAGATTTTGATAAGCAGGATATATGAAAAATTTGCTAATAGATAAATTAGCTATCCTTGAAAAACATAAGTATGCCAGTTATGCAATTGTATATATCGAATAGTCAAGGCATAAACAAAAAATTAAAAAAAACAAAAAACAAAGTTTGTGCTTCTTGAAGTGAGCGAATGGAAGATACTTGGAAATTTCAGAGTTGTAGGAAAATGAAAAAGGAAAATGGTACCAAGTGAAGTAAAATATAAACATGGCGTGGGGGGGGGGTTCTTTAGAAGACTATATAAAAAAAGGTAGAAAGAAAGGTGAATTAGAAATTATATGGAATATGTTGCTACGGCCTTTCATCACACATTTTCCCCATTTTTGTTAGCATGTGTTAGAATTTTTTTTTTAGAAATAGCAGCGGAATAAATTTTTTAAAAAATATATTTAAATAAAATTAATAAAAAAAAATTGTAACATAAATATGTTGCTCCTTAAATTTAAAAACAATTTTTTTGGTGTTTTTGAATGAAATAACTTAAAATTTAATTTCAAATGTTTTTTGAAATGGGAACAAAATGGGACTTTTATTTCTTAATTACTAAAATTGGTTCATATTTTATGTCATAAATTATTATTATTATTATTATTATTATTATTATTATTATTATTATTATTATTATTATTATTATTATTATTATTATTATTATTATTATTATTATTATTATTATTACTTCAGTAAACAAAACACTGCAAAAATTATTGCTTATTATTAAAATAATTATTTAGTTTTATTTATTTGTTTAATTTTATTTTATTATTAATTTTATTTTTACACATTTTTATTTATGTATTTTATTTCAGTAAAAAATTATATATTTGAAAAATCTTGGGTAGATGAAGAAGAGGGAC
>JABUQX010073488.1:27500-32500 GCA_015478945.1 Trachelipus rathkii
TATAAGTTACTCTATGCCAATAGCCCAAGACGATTCCTCTGTTTACTCAACTTATCTTCCAAATCCATAATAACGAGAGAGAGAGAGAGAGAGAGAGAGAGAGAGAGAGAGAGAGAGAGAGAGAGAGAGAGAGAAATTGACAGACAGGTGAGAGAAAGAGAGTTGCAATGAGAGACTGGGAGAGGAAAAGATAGATGAGAGAGAGAGAGAGAGAGAGAGAGAGAGAGAGAGAGAGAGAGAGAGAGAGAGAGAGAGAGAGAGAGAGAGAGATTTGCAAAGAGGAAAAAAAAGGATTAAGATTAAAGCATTGATGCTATTATTAATATTATTATTATTATTATTATTATTATTATTATTATTATTATTAATATATATTAGCAGTAGTGGTGCTAACATATTTTAAAAAAATAATGTTTGATACTACCGTATATATATATATATATATATATATATATATATATATATACAAAAAAAAATATATATATATAATATATATATATATATATATATATATATATATATATATATATATATATATATATATATATATATATATATATATATATATATATATATATATATATATATATACAGTAAAAAAAATTTAGTTGAAAGTTAGTTACTAATCTTGATATACTTAATAATATAAATTTTTTCCAATTTTAATTCATAGATTTTTCGTTGATTATTTTAAAAAAATTTAAAATTTAAGAAAAATTGAAATTTTCATAGAATTTATTAAATTTTTTAAAATATTTATTTATTTTATCTTATTTTATTTAGTTTTTTTTTAAATTTTTATTATGACTTCGGCATTCGCCTATTTATTTATTTTTTATTTTTTTTTGGCGGGGAAAAAAATCCGTGACGTCATTTAGCGTCGCACCGTAAACTAACAGACCGTGGATCAAGCTCGAAAAGAGGCCACCACTGTGGTCTTTTTCGACTACCACCATCTCGCAGCTGCATTTTATGAAAGCCATTAGGTTTGGATCCTCTCTCGTTTCTATGATAATGTAACTCAGTTTGAATACCCCATTCCCCCCTCTAAATGGAGGTACAAAAATGGGGGGGGGTCAGTTTATCCCATGAGGCCCCAAACATTCTCTCGAAAGCTGGGACTTGAACAGTGTGTAACGGCTACTTCAATTGTTTTTATATTATAAATAAGAAAAAGACATTCATCTTGTGTAGTAGAAAGCTCTCTGCAAAATTATTTACCATATTTTAAATATTTCCTATTTTTATTTATTTATTATTATTATTATTATTATTATTATTATTATTATTATTATTGTTATTATTATTATTATTATTATTATTATTATTATTATTATTACATACATACATACATACTTATGTTAAATAGCTTAATAGGTAATTGATTGGTTTCTCTTGATATGCAAATATTTTTAATTTTTCCCATATATATATATATATATATATATACCAGCGTACGCAGGAATATGTCCAGATATAGTATATAAGAAGAGACATATATATATATATATATATATATATATATATATATATATATATATATATATACCAGCGTACGCAGGAATTGTCCAGAGAACCAATTTTTTTTACCGTTTTTCATTGTTCATTTGAAAATATTGTTTTCCTTAGAATTTCTGGGAGGGGGCTGTAGCCCTCAGTCCCTCCCTAACGTTCACTGATATATATATATATATATATATATGAAAGAGTATATATATAAGAGAGAGAGAGAGAGAGAGAGAGAGAGAGAGAAAGAAGAGAGAGAGGAGAGAGAGAGAGAGAGAGCGAGAGAGAGAGAGAGAGAGATACAGAGTGAGTGATATATATATATATATATATACATATATATATATATATATATATATATATATATATATATATATATATATACAGGAGAGTATAGGGATAGGAAAGGAAGTTCAAAGTGGGATGAGAGTTGAAAGAAAGGAAATGGATGGAAGAAAAAAAGTTATGGGAAGAGGGTTATGGAAATTGATGGAGTATGTGTTTTCTTGAAGGGGGAGAGGCTGATTTTTTTTTTGTGTAAATGGGGTGAGGGATGGGACCAGTCTTGTGGGGGGAGGGGGGGATTTAGGAATAAAATAAAAGAGGTCAGGTCACTTGATTTATATCTCTGGAAGTCTCTTCATTTGCATCAAGAAATACTTTCATTTTTTATTTTTTATAGGCGAGAGAGATAGAGTACCACCGCTTTGATATATATATGATATGTGAGTATATATATAGGGATATATATATATATGGCATATATAGTATATAGCAGTGAGAAAGAGATGAGAGTGAGTATATGAGTATATATGTCTCTAGACAGAGAAAGAGTGTTTGAATTTGTGTATGTTTAGGAGAAAGAGAGGAGTATATATATATATATATATATATATATATATATATATATCACACTTTTTATATATATATATATATATATATATATATATATATATATATATATATATATATATATATATATATATATATATATATGAGAGAGAAAGAGAAGAGAGAAAGAGAGAGAAAGATATATATGTAGGATATATATACACATATAGAGAGAGAGAAAGAGAGAGAGAGCAGGAAAGAGAGAGAGTATATGGATAAAATGAAAGGGAAATGAATGGAATGCGGAATGAGGAATGGAAATGGATGGAGAAATGGAATGGAATGGAGGGACTGATAGAATGCATGATAACCTATAGGATATATATATATATATATATATATATATATATATATATATATATATAGCAGAGTATATATATATATATATATATAGGCATATATATATATATATAGTGAGGTATATATATATATATATATATATATATTAGTGATGGGACGATTAATCGGAATCGAAGGAATCGTCAGGAATCAGAATCGGAATCGGAATCGGAATCGGCAAAATTATACCGATTCTTTGACCGATTCTTTGGTATACAATCTGAAAATAATTTATTCGATCTTTATGATATTTCAAAGACAATATTCGAAGTCTAAGCCGTATTGATTTTAATTTCAGTTCTTCCTGAAAATTTTATTTAATTAAAGAAAACTGGATTGTCGCATCCTTACGTAGAGCCTAAGATATCATGTTAGGGTTTTTAGACAGGCAGACATTTGGCAATGTTTCGTTAGTCATATTATGTAATATATACCCGTGAACTCGTAAGTGAGCAGTGAAATATTTGCCTTGTAGGCTTCGTAATAATTGGAGCTATTGAATATAAATGCTATCCTTCGAGTTTCAACTTTTCCGTATCTCTCACAGCATCTAATATAAGTGATTGTCTTCAAAATTTTATGGAAGCAATATTCCTGCTAATAAAATTTATGTTATAGTAAGGGATAACGCCTAATATGGCTGCAGGTTCAGGAATTACCTTGCTTTTTACACTTTGACACTAGTTCTCAATAAAATATTTGAACAAAGAGACGTAAAAAATATATCCATTAGCAAACAAATCGTAGGTCATTTTAATCACTCGCCCCAAGCTATTTCTAAGTATGAAGAATATCAAACTAGATTTAATTTACCACAGCACAGATTTATTCAGGATATACAAACCAGATGTAATAGCCAGTATCATATGCTTTCAAAAATTTACGGCTCTCATTTCATATTGCAGTGATCATTCAAACCTGCATGCTTAGAAACAGGAAAGTTCTTGAAAAATTGCTAAAATACTTAAAAATTTTGTTGATTTTACAAATTTATTGAGCCACAAGGAACTCAATGGCATCGGCAATAATCCCAAATAATAGGTAGTCACTTGCCTTTTTTTTTGAAAGAGTCAGAAAAAAGAACTATTTGAGGGACTTGGGTCTCAGTATCAGCATGGAAAAATTCAGTAAAAAATAGATTCAGCATTTACTTTACTGATAAGAATCTTGTGCTTGCTACCTATCTTGATCCAAGCTTTAAAATTACATTCCTTGAGGATGATTATAACAATATAAAAAGTGGAAGATATTCTTAAGCAATGGTGATGTGCGAAGATATATGTTGTATAAAGGAAAGGAAAGGAAAACAGTTTCCACTACTTTAAACCAATTTTCAGATTGAGCCACAAGGAATCAATGGAATCGGCAATAATCCCAAATATGAAAATAATTTGCATTTTTTTTTGAAAGAGTGTCAGAAAAAGAACTATTTGAGGAACTTGGGTCTACAGTATCAGCATGGAAAATTCAGTAAAAAAATAGATTCAGCCATTTACTTTACTGATAAGAATCTTGTGTTTGCTACCTATCTTGATCCACGCTTTAAAATTACATTCCTTGAGGATGATTATAACAATATAAAAGTGGAAGATATTCTTAAGCAATGGATGTGCGAAGATATATGTTGTATAAAGGAAAGGAAAACAGTTTCCACTACTTTAAACCAATTTTCAGATTTTTCTCATTTATCAACAGAATGGGGCGAAAAAAGTGATACTGAAGATAATAGTTTTAACTTCAGTTTTGAAAGTTGTTTTTCAGAATTTAAAGAGAAAAAGACTTTAAAAACAGCAAAGAAACTCATTCCCAAGGAGAAAAACATATATTGAAAAATTGAAGATGTTATAAAAGTAGAAATCAGCCAATATAAAAATATGAAACTTATTAAAAATTCAGAAAGTCCCTTACAATGGTGGTAATCGAATAAAGGAACCTTTCAGCATTTGGGTGTCCTTGCTAGAAAATATTCAAGCTCGCCCCCCTTTTCCGTGGAAAGTGAAAGACTCTTCAGAATTGGAGGATCAATTTATTCTCCTAAAAAAATCGAATGCACTCAGAAACGGGAGAAATGTTAATGTTTTTGCACTACAACTTAAGAGTCATGATTTAACTACAAATAATAATGATAATTTTGCTTCAAGATCTTACCATTCTAGTAAATTAAAAGGAATTTTTTTTTAAACAAAAAAAAAGAAAAATTGATCTATTGATCTATGATTTCAAATTTTGCTATTTCAGTGGTTAAATAAATAAAAAGGTAATTA
>JABUQX010073488.1:40000-42500 GCA_015478945.1 Trachelipus rathkii
AGCCATGTTAAGCTGAGGTTGGTAGGCCTGGGATTAACGCTGTGACTGTTGTTTACGTCTTCACTGGTCTGTATGTTGCTTGAAGGTATTCTTTATCTTAAAATTGGTATTAGAGGCCATGAAAATACGTTAAGTTGAGGCTGGTAGACCTGCGATTGGTGTGACTATTGTTCACGCCCTCACTGATCTGAATGTTGCTTGGAGGTTTTTGTTATTGTGACAACCTTGAAATTGGTAATAGTGTCGACGGAAATAATCACGTTAAACTGAGATTGGTAGGCCTGGCTATTAACAGTGTGACTGAAGTTCCCGTCTTCACCGGTCTGCATGGTGCCTGATTTTCGTCATTCTTATTAATTGTCTGAAGGCATTTTTTATAAGGAGTTCTTTCCGGAATCACCAATTATGAAATGGTAGAGTTGTTGTTTATCTTTTGTATTGTTCCTAAACTTCAAAGGTAGTTGATGTAGTTCGTCTTCGTATTCTTGTTTCGATTTTTTTTCTTTTTCTTCTCTTTTCATCATCGGCTTTCTTATCTGAACGAATTTCTTGTGTTTTTAATTGGTTTTAAGTTTAAACTACTTGCTTTATGGAATTTGTTTATTCTTTTTATTAAGCATGGCATAACAATATATAAAACACTTTCGTTGCAAACGATAACAGTTGAAGAAGTTTTTATAATGAAAAAAAAAAAAAAAAAAAAAAAATATATATATATATATATATATATATTATATATATATTATATATATATATATATATATAATATATATAATATATATATTATTATATATATATATATATATTATAATATATATATAAATATATGTTGTAGTTCATGTCTGTAGGAGATGGGAAAATTATTTTGTTGTATATGACAAAGATAATTACATAATAAAAGACAAAATAAATATTATAAATTATAAAAGTTATACCATGATTAATTTTACTTTTTTCTTTTTTAAGCACTATGTTAACTTTTCTTTGTTATAGTTTAATTTTGTTCACTATATATATATTATATATATATATATATATATATATATATATATATTATAATAAATAATATATATATATATTATATATATATATATATATATATATCATATATATATATTATAGCATATATTATATATATATATATCTATTATATATATATATAATAGTATATATATATATATATATTATATTATATATATTATTATATATATCTATATATATATGTTAATTATATATATATATATATATAATATATATATATATATATATATATAATATATATATATATATTATATATAATATATATATATATATATATATATATATATATATATATATATATATATAAATATAAAATATATATAGTAGCGGAACATCCGTATTCGCGTTTAGGCTGTTCTGAAGGTCCAAATTTACAAAAAAGGGGCAAATGTCAATACTTCTTCTATCTTAATTTATCTTCAAACCAAATTTATTACCCTCAATAAAATATTGTGCAATTCATGTTATAAAAGGACATGCAAGAACACTTATTTTCTCGAAAGTCCGCAACAAATTTTTTAATTAGCTACAGTATGTATTCATTTCACAATCACCTTTTATCTTCCCAACATGACTTAAGAGAGCAACAAGAAAAGTTTTAACAACCAAAGTTGAATAACGTAACTAATAATACACTCACGAGATGGAACAATACAGCGCAATGATACAATGCACACTAGGTGTGAAGGAGAGTTTGATTTTTTATTCCAGTCCAGTTTTGAAAATTAATTGAAACGTACGTTAGGTTAGGTTAGGTTAGGTTAAGTTAGGTTAGGTTAACTAAAATGGAATGATTGGATCATCATTGCATGTGGTGTTGAAGTTTCACAAACCATATGACATAATAACTAAAATACATTGTAGATGCTATTATAGAACTGTAACCGTTAAGAACGGTGTATCTATATAAGGGGTCGTATCAACGTTGTTATAAATCGTTCTAATGCAGATATGTTTTAAAATATTACCTTAATCAAAGTAACACTTAAAAGGGAATTAGTCAGGAAGTTTATACTTTAAAAGCTAAAGTATTTTTTTTTCACAGTGGCAGTCTCTCTAATATCCATTGTGCCAATCCACTTTTTCACCTCATATTCAGTGATGTCAATTGAGAAAGATAATATTGTCCAATAACTTTCAAAATCAACTAAAGAAATTACTGCCGAACAGGAGAGTCGTCGAGAAAGCATTTGAGAACAAGCTCTATAGGTCAAGAAAGAAAAAACCTCAACGAATTTTACAGTAAATTGGCAATGATCAAGAAACTTAAGACAAAAATAGTTAATAAAATAGTTTATTTATATTTTAATGAAAAAAGAGCAGAGAGTGATTGCTAATCCTCTGAAATTTTGGAAGATGAATAATATTCTAAATTGAGTAAATTTGCTCGGCGTTATCTAGTTATTTCTCCCAGTGTTTTCCTGAGCTAATACCTAAGTGACCTTAGTATATAAGAGTA
>JABUQX010073488.1:47500-55000 GCA_015478945.1 Trachelipus rathkii
CCGGGCATAAACTCTGGCTTTTGTTCTCCTTGCAGACTGTCAGAGCCGAAACACACGGGTCGAGCCTGGTAAACGCGTCTCCACTTCTTCCTCATCCCTTCCTTCTTCTTCCTCAGCTTCGTCCCCGTCTTCCTCATCAACGTGTTCTTCCTCCCTCTCCTCATTTTCCTTGGCCGCATCATCATCGTTATCGTCGACCAACACAAGCAGGAGGCCACCCCTCCTTACGCCTTGTTCCTCTGCACTCTCCCGGTCTTATCCTCCTCCACACAACCCTTCTCCACACCGACACCCCAGTCACCCCTACCACCCTTCGTATGCCTACCCTTCTCACTACCAATCCCAAACTCACGCCCACAGTGGGCAGGCTCATGGGTATCCCCAGACCCAGGGGTATGGCGCCTCTTATCTTGGCTCGTCTCCGGCCCATCACCATCATTTTGCTCAGCCTAGTTCTTCTCCAATCTTCTCGCCCTACAATAGATAGTGAGTGCCATTCCCTTTGATCATCGTTGGTTGGTTCTTTTGTGTCGTCGCACACGTTAGATAATAAGTCCCTACCTGTTACAAGAAAGCATTGTTCTTCCTTTTAGACACTCACAAACTGCCTGCCAATGAACGAGTAAAATATCAGCTATAAATATATATAAAGTACCTTAATTTTTATAATCCTTAGCGCGTATCTGTTATCAAAATCCTTACGCTTTTTTTTTTATATAACTAAATTGCATTAATTTCCATTAGCTTTCGCCGCCATAGTAACGGCCTCTTCAGGTGGGATGTTGAATAGAAAGGAAGTTCCTGCGTCAAAGAAGAATCTGAAGTATGATACAAATTTTCAATTGTTTGTTTGTTTGTCAATTTTTTATCAATGTTTTTGAAAAAGTTAGTAGTGTTTCCGGACCCTTCACGCTTTTGATGTTATTTTTTATTTTATTTTTTTGTATAATCTTAATTTTTGCTTGAAAAGATTTTGTTTTTGTTTCCGATATAAAAAAAAAAAGTCAAAATCCGTTTGATAAACCATTTACGTTAAGTCCACTTTGGCTCTTTCGTAAACAAAAGCTCTTCGAGTCAAAAAGGGTTGAAGCCCCCTCCTAACCGCCTGAGACTTCTTCTCTCGGCAAAAGCTGCCTCTCATATGGCCTCCTGACGAGGTTTTGCCCAAGACAAAACGAGTTCCTCCCTCCCTCTCTCGCATCCGCCCCCATCCGCCTTATCCCTGAAGAATCATCAATACCCAACGCAGAGGCATAACATTGCTCGCTGGTTTCCACGTCCCTCAATCGATGCTGAAGGCGGCGTTCACTTCTCTAGATGTGTTCAAATCTTCGGCGTTTCGCCTTCCTCTTCCAATCGCCATTACTCCGTCTTTCCGTTTATTCCGCCCATTTGAATACTCTTCTTAATTTAGATTTTATTTTATTTTTATTTTTTTATTTATTTATTTTTTTTATTTTGTATATTTATCAAGTTTAGAATTTCCTGTTTCCCCCCCCCCCCGAGTTCTTATTTCATTTTCAAAATATATCAAAGTTTTCTCTTCCTTCTCACATACTATCTATCTATCTATCTATCTATCTATCTATCTATCTATCTATCTATCTATCTATCTATCTATCTATCTATCTATCTATCTATCTCTCTCTCTCTCTCTCTATATATATATATATATATATATATATATATATATATATATATATATATATATATATATATATATATATATATATATATAACAAGGTAAAAAATATATAAACATACACATATATATATATATATATATATATTGTATTTCCAATTTCACTTACTGTACCTCCCTTCCATTTAGAATCCTCCGCCCAATCCCCAATTCAACGATCTCTTTTTCTCCTCCAGGCCCTCCCACCCCCCTACCTCAAAATCTATTTATCTGACCTATCCCCCCATTTTACTAACTCCCTTAACCCCTTTAACTCTTCTTTATCTTTATTTATCTCAGGCTTAAATTTTTCTCTCAGCTTTTCTCTTTTTCTCAGGTTTATTTATACTTTAGAAAGGTATTTTCATTTTGAGATGGAGAATTTTTTTTTTTTTTTTTTTTTTTTTTTTTTTTTTTTTTGAGGGATTTTATGGGGTGATGGGGGTGAATTCAAAAATTACTAATTTTTCATCCAAGTTTTCCTTCCATACCCTTCAAAGGCTCGGACTTAAGATTTTAGTACAATTTTCCGTTGCTTACGTAAAGGAAATCCGCAAATCTTTTGTTTATATCAATTTTCTGATTAAAATCAATTTTATTAAATCAAACTTTTGAAAAATCAGGTAAACACGCACATGCACGCACGAAGAAATAAATTATTCACGCACATCACCACATTCACCACCCTCCATATATATAGGTATATATATATATATGATATATATGGTATAAGAGAGTATATATATATTTATATATAGTATATATATATATATATATATAGTATATAGTTATATATATATATATATATATATATATATATATAAAAAAAAAAAATAAATGGGGGGTTTGTATAAAGCATATATATATATATAGTATATATATATATATATATAGTATATATATAGTATATATATATATATATATATATATATATATATATATATATAGCAGGTATATATATATTTTCGTTAAGAACATTTACCAAATAGTACATCATAACGATGGAAAAGAGGACATTAAAAAACATAACCTTTATTTATGAAATCACGATATCCTACAATTTAAAAATGAGACGAACCAATAATCCATTTGTCAATAAAGTAGTTATTATTTTCTTAATGCTTTTGGAGAATTAGTCACACGATAAACTAAATATTTCTTTATAATTATAAATGTGAAGTTTTATATTGGTTGGTTAGTGTTCCTTTTTTCCTTCTCTCATCAATACTATTTTTTTCCCGCCAAAAAAAAATATATATATGTAGGATGACGTAATTATAAGTGTGAAGTTTTATTTTTGTTAGGTTTGTGTTCCTTTTTTCCTTATCTCTCATTAATACTAATTTTTCCCGCCAAAAAATAAAATATATGTAGGAGGACGTAGTCTGTAATTTATAGTTATCAGTCGCACTTTTAGGACAGTTACAACAATTATCTAAACCTTTTTTAATACACAATAGAAATTTATATATTTAAGAAGGTAACAATTATATTAAAGTGTAACGTTACATCATGAAAATCATCATCGGCAATCGATTATTATCACGGAAAGCGTCTATTGATAAGTAGGGAATAATAATAAAAAAAAAGTTTTAGACTTTTTTCTTCTTCTTCTTCTCTTGAACAAAAAAAAATCACTAAAAAAATCACTAATGAATAAGTAATCATAGATGTCAAAGTTGGAGGGTGAAGAAATGATGAAGTGGTATTTACGCAGATTTATAATTACGCGCTTTTATCATGCAGCTAATAATAATAATAATAATAATAATAATAATAATATAATGGCTGGCTGGTTACTGGTTGGCTAATATTAATATTACACACACAATAATAATAATAATGATATAATGATATTGATTGGCTACAATGATACTGCAGACGATGGCTGACAATAATAATAATAATAATAATAATAATAATAATAATAATAATAATAATAATAATAATAATAATAATAATAATAATAATAATAATAATAATAATAATAATAATAATAATAATAATAATAATAATAATAATGTGCTATATTAAATTATTACATAATATATATATATATATATATATATATATATAGTATAAAATATATATATATATATATATATATATATATATATATATATATATATATATATATATATATATATATGTTATTTAAAAGGAAAAAGTAGAAAATTTTTGTTTAACGTATTTAGCTTTTCCAACTTTTTATTTCCTTCAAAATCTGTCTTAAAATGTATACAAAAATGATCCAAAAATGTTTTTGATATGTAAAATATGTTAAAAGAATAATTGGATATTTACATGTGTAAAATCTTTTCCAGAAATGTAAGAAGCTTGTTAATAATTTAAAAGGAAACTATAATAAATACAACCAACCAAATTTTTCATTCATTTTGGGGATTATATTTAAAAATAAATAAATAAATCAAAATTTTTTTTTTTTACTTTTTTAAAACAGATATATTTAAATCGTTTATATTTTTACCTTTAAACATAAGTGCTTCTTTATATATATATAATATTATATATATATAGCAGTATAGGGTGGAGTGGGTGAAGTAGTATATGTTGTTGGTTATATATATAAATTGATATATATATATATATATATATATATATATATATATATATATATATAAGTGCATACATATAAATATATATATATAAGTGAGTGAGAATTAATAAGTTGTTGGTATATATATATTATATATAGTATATATATATAGTGAGCAGATATATATATATATATATATATATAGTATATATATAAGTTATTATATATATATAAATATATATAATATATATATAGTAAATATATATATATATATATATATATATATATATATATATATATATATATATATATATATATATATATATATATATATATATATATATATATATATGGCACAAGAAATACGTATCGCAGTGAATGAAGTAGAACGTTTATTTCTAATGTATAAGAAATATGATTAATTAGTCTTATAATTTTAGGTCCAACTAATTCATTGCTTATAATTATTATTTCTTTTTTTTTAATTTCATAATTTCTTATAATTTCTGTAAATATATGTTATTTAATAAGAATAAATTATTTATAATTCTTAATTTTGGTGTCGTATAATTTGCTTAAAAATGTTTCAGTTGCTTTTTTTTTTTTTTTTATTATTATTATTATTATTATTATTATTATTATTATTATTATTATTATTATTATTATTATTATTATTATTATTATTATTATTATTATTATTATTATTATTATTATTATTATTATTATTATTATTATTATTATTATTATTATATTTACTTATTATTATTATTATTATTATTATTATTATTATTATTATTATTATTATTATTATTATTATTTATATTATTCAAAATACAAACACGGTAATGAATTCTAGAAAATTTGTGATATTTTTGTTAAAAAAATATTATATTTATATATATATATACGTGAAGAGATATATATATATATATATACACAAATATATGTTATTATTATAGCAGTGAGTGAGTAAGGAGGAGGAGTATATGTTATATATATATATATATATATAATATATATATATATATATATATATATAGTATATATATATATATATATATATATATATATATATTACATAATATATGTTATATATATATATATAGCATTATATATATGCTGAGTTAGATATATATATATATAGTTATATACATATATATATATACAGTTATATTATATTATTATATATACATATTGTTGTATATATATATATAAGAAAGAAGAAGAAGAAGTATATATATATATATATATATATATATATATATATTTTTATATATTACATATTTTACATATTTTGTTGTTGTACAAAGAAGAATATATATATGTATATAAAGATATGTATATATATATTATTGGTTATATTATTATTATATTATAGTTATTATTATTACATATATATATACATATATATATATGTATTACATATTATTACTAGATATTACTCCTCAATTATTACTGCAGAATGATTCAAGCCAGTGCTATTCCCAAGCCTAATAATAATAGATATTCGGCCGAATAATCAGTTCGCTATTCGGCCGAATAGTTATTTCAAAGTTCGGTCATCCATTTAGGGGGGGGAAGAAAACTTACACTGTCAACAAAAGTTGAAATTTTTCTTGGATGGACTTTTGAAGATATATAGTAATTTGGAGGTGCTGATTCCATATATATTCTCGATTTGCTGTAACACATCCCGTTTTCGTGCAATCAAGGATCCCCTATTTTTGCATATTCCTAGGAATGACAAAATTCATATGCACACTACGTAGGCTGGTATAGACGTTACCTTCCGCATATATCTACAGTAGCAGCAAGTTTACTGCGGTCGATATTCGGGAAGCATGTGGTAACTTTAGTACGTCTACATGTATGGATGCCAATGACCTGGATGATGTCTATCATCCATCTGAAATACAGTCGGATGGTCCGTCATTGTTCACCCAGGGTGAACTGAACGATTTTGTATGAGAGTTGTATTGTCCGAAGTTGTCCTGAGCTGTTGGCTTCGAGGTTGCATGAAAATGACTACTGACCATGGCACAAGAGTAACATTTTATCGTAACAGAGAAGCAGATGGTAACCTTGTGTATTGCAGTGAAGTTGCAGGCCTACTACTCGCTATGGGACTCCCAGCATACGATGCAGGTGAGGACTGTTTATTGACACTTCCAAAAGCAGTTTAAAATGTGTGTTGTTACACAACGGCAACAGGTATGCTTCGGTTCTAGGGTACTCGGTACGGATGAGAGAGGAGTATGCAAAAATCAAGACAGTTTGGAGAGGCTACAATATCAGGTACATGGATGGTAAATATGTGTCGACCTCAAAATGATAAACATTTTGCTCGGTCAGCAAGCAGGTTTCACCAAATATCCCTGCTTCCTGTGCTTTGGGACAGCCGGGTGGCAAAGGATCACTGGACCAAAAGAGAATTGCCACCAGCAAAGTCCCTGACGCTCATGTGACAGGAAACATCTAAAAGGTGAACCACTCTGCGCAGAGAGAACATCATTTCTCCTCGGCCCCTCCACTACACATAAAACTCTTGGTTTGATGAGGCAATTTGTGAAGGCCCTGGACCATGATGGTGAATGCTTCCGCTATATATGCTCAATGTTTCCTGGTCTGAGTGACGAGAAGAAAAAAGCTGGGATATTTGATGGCCCATAAATACGGACACTCCTCCATGATGCTGCCTTTGCTACAACACTGACCGTGTTAGAGGCAAGAGCGTGGAATGCTTTTTTCAGATGTAGCACAGAATTCTTGGGGAACGGGAAAGCCGAGAACCACTAGCATTGTACAGGAACTGCTAGACAGTTTTCATTCTCATGGATGTAGAATGAGTATAAAGCTGCACTACTTACATTCTCAACTAAGAAAATTTCCGATAACCTAGGCGATGTTAGTGATGAGCAGGGTGAACGCTTCCATCAAGATCTAAAGTTCATGGAAGGTGACGTTACCAGGGCAAGTGGGATATCAATATGAGGGCCGGACAATTGTTGGAGCTTGATGAGGGATATTCCAGACGCTATGCACAGTAGATCGTCTACGAAGAGAAAGTTACTACCATCTTAGGTATGTTTACATTAACTAAACCCATTCCTTCTATTACATTTATTGTTGTCCCATATTACTCTTTATACATAGTTGTATTATATGTTTAACATATATCTATCAAAGACATGTATCATGTCATTGCGATTTGTTTCTCTCCCTTCATATGATTCAATATATATATATGGTATATATATATATA
>JABUQX010073488.1:72500-75000 GCA_015478945.1 Trachelipus rathkii
AAATGTAAATTAATTATTTTTTATAGCTACCAAGTTTTACTGACATAGGCATATTAATTAGATATGGTTCAAAGCAATGGTCTAAGAACTTTCTTGGGCAATACCCCAAAATACATTCTGCTTGCACAACGATATTACCCCTTAGAGTTAATAAGTGCAGTGAACCGTATGTTATATACAGCAATCTGGAAACACAACAAACATCGTTCATTGAATATATTTGTATGGAGAATACACTCACACAAACTAAAGAAATATTTATTATACTCAATTAAGCAACTTTAAAAATAAAATAAATAATTAGCAAAGTAATCAAATGAAAAAAAAAAAAGACAACATGATATTTGAAAATAGCAACAGATAAAATTAATAATAAAAAAAACTTAATAGGGTATAAATTTCTTTATGCTTTCGAAGGATGATATTTCAATTTCATAACGCACCCAGGGCATTTCGATGTCAAAAGTTATATGGATACTGTCTTCGGGATTCAACATATTTCTGAACATATTTTTTTAAGTTATACGAAAAAATACCTGTTCAAAGATACACAGAACATAAGCAGATGATCTGCATCATGGATATTTTGAAAGAGTTTCAAAGACTTTTGACATTCAATAAACTGTCTACTTCGTCATTGTTCATGTAACTAATGTATTTCTGAGAATTTTAGAGTGCCTCTGTCAATGCTCTAGGCTCTTCTGATATCATAAGTTTTTATAGTATGTTAATACTGACAGTACGTTAATCTAGGTCTAGCAAGTAGTCCGAGAATAGCTTTCTGAGTTAGATAAGATGCTCTTTAACTGGATAAATATTGTCACCAGAGACACAGCTGACTTTAGAAAGGCTGCTATTTATTTTTTATTATACTTCCTTTCTCCAACTAGAAAACTTTGATCCAAACGCTAAAATCTTTTTTCTTGTCAAAATACATTGATATTTTAAATATCCAGATACCCCCAAAAAGACATAAACCGGCAATTTTGAAACTATAGTAGCAGTTAGACTACATATTAAACTATCACAATAATTTCTGTATGTAACAACTTCATGATTCGTGCCCGTTAAAGTTTTAACTAAATTGAGAAGTTGCATACAGTTATCATAAAGACCTCGAACCCTTTTCTATTCATATGTTTGACAAAAATACAATTTAAAACAAAAATCTTTCAAGGTGATGAAGATTTTAAAAATGTAAAATGATAAGTGTGACAACAAACTTCCAGAGAGGGTTGTAAGCTTTCTGTAACATTTCACTGATATCCTACAAGCTCAAAGTTGACTTTAATCTAATCTAACCTCACCTAATCTTACCTTACATATCCAAAGGGATTCCAAAAATATCGATCGATTTGCTGATCAAAACCGGACTGCTATTACCTGTCCATTCATGTCCTTCCTATTGACCCAAGATTCTAGAATGGGGAGGATTTACAATCTAACCTAATCTAACCTCATCTAACTTAACCAAACCAAACCCAACCTAATTTTACGGCTAAAGGGGGGGTGCTTATGGAGGGGAGTTGAAAACATACTGAATGAAGCTCATCAGAGTATTCAAATACTTTTAAAATTAATTTTAATTTAACTACTTATAAATTGTTATAAAATAATAAAGGTAATTTATTTTAATGACCTTTTATAAAAGGAATAAATGTTTTCATACTTTTAATTTCCCTTGCTTGACTTACATGCAATTATATATTAGTATATTCTGGGATTAATTTTTCTTATTTCGGCAGCCTCAAGTACATAATTAATATGGGAATTGTAAATGGTATAAGTTCCTTATGAGAAATTATATATATATATATATATATATATATAAGTTTTTTTTTGTATATATTTTTGTGTATATATATATATGTTTATATATATATATATATATATATATATATATATATATATATAGTATATATATATATATATATATATATAAATATATATTATATATATAAGATATATATATATATTATATATATATATATATATATATATATATATATATATATATATATATATATAACCTGTAGTAATAAAATTAATAATTACTTAATGGTGTATTTTTTTGTGTATAGTTTGGGTTATTTATCGTGTTTATATACATATATATATTATTATATATTATTATAAATATATTATTATTATTATTATTATTATTATATATATATATATATATATATATATATATATATATATATATATATATATATATATATATATATATATTTGGGGAAGGTGCTGTAAGAGTGTTTATATATATATAGATATATATATATATATATATATATATATATATATATATATATATAGATATATATATATATATATATATATATATATATATGGTATATATATATATATATATATATATATAACAAAGAACTTCGGCTCTCTCTTAAATAATTTTTTATTATTTTTAAATAAAGGCAATTTAATCATGGAATTTTTAATTAGATTTATTTCAGTAATTACCATTTTGAACATTTGACAATTC
>JABUQX010073488.1:80000-82754 GCA_015478945.1 Trachelipus rathkii
CGAACTATGGATTACAGAGGAAAGAAAGATTTAGCTTTAGAATAATGAATTATGAGCAGCATCAATATATAATGAACCTGCTCATCCCATCAAACGATTACAGCTCTCCTTATCTGCAACCTTGTACATCCATCATTATTCCTTATTGAGGTAGCCAATTTTCTATCATCTGCAAACTTGAAACCTTACATTTAAGTCCCCCAAATATTTTATACATGTATGAGGAACAGCCACTTGACCTAAGAAATCGTTACGGACCACAAACATGTCTCCTCATTTCCATTAATAAATACTTTTCATTTTCATTGATTAACTATTATTATTATTATTATTATTATTATTATTATTATTATTATTATTATTATTATTATTATTATTATTATTATTATTATTATTATTATTATTATTATTATTATTATTATTATTATTGAGACTTAAGGAATCAAAAATTTTGATCGCTAAAATAATTTCGGCAGCTTATATATATATATATATATATATATATATATATATATATATATATATATATATATATATATATATATATATATATATATATATATATATATATATGTTATTATATATATATATATATCTAAATATATATTTATATATATATATATATATATATATATATATATATATATATATATATATATATATATATATATATATAGATAGAATTATTTTAGAGAGAGAGAGAGAGAGAGAGAGAGAGAGAGAGAGAAAGAAATTTTTAAAATAGTTTTTTTCAATTAATCGTCATCGTCATCGGCAAAATTTGCTCTAATCGTCATCGTCATCGTCATCGGCAAAAATTTCATAATCGTCCCATCACTAATATATATATATATATATATATATATATATTATGTATATGTTTTTGCATATTCTACATTTATACTTATTATATATATATATATCTATATATTAATATATATATATATATAAATATATGAGATAGAAGTATATATATATATATATATATATATTAGTGATTATAAATATATTGTTAATTGAAATTGTGTTATATTATGGTAGACTAGATCAGTTCTCTTTGGTGAGTGTGTGTATTTAAAAGGTTGTTTTATTGCAGCTTGCAAGCGGAAAGAGGAGCAACAAAGCCCGGTAGATCAACAGCCTGCGCCCAACAGAAGCCATATCTATATCGCCGGATTTAAACGGCAAAGGTCTGCGTAAGCTATTTCATGTTAGTTTGAGTATTTATGATGCCTTTATATTTATGAACTGGTTGATATCATTTACAGACTGATAAGAGAGATATATGTTGTGGATTTCTGATACCATTATGCTTTGTGGTTTGTTTTTATAGCTGACTTGACCAATGAATAATGAATGAATGAATAAGATTGATGTACTCTTCATCTGCCCCCGGCACATACCAGCAGACACCGGTGAATGAGTCACACATGCCTCCTCGGAAAAAAAGCAGATTTTACCCAGTCGAACATTCACTGTTCACTATTTCGTATTATCTACGAATATATAGTTATAATTCTTTTTGTAAAAAAAAGACCTTTAATTTGAGGTGAAAATTTGATTTTCATGGACGAGGAAACATTTCTCAAACTTTTTTGTAAAATATTAAGAATTTCATTCTTTTGGCAATGAAGTTGAAGTAGTTTCACGGATGAGAATAATTACAAATTAAAAGGGTAGTTACGAATCATCATCCTTAAGGTTTATAACTGTTCTTTGGCAAAATAGCTTAATTTTTATCTCTATATAATGGTTGATATGATATATATGTTATTATATATATATATATACATATATATTATATATATTATATATATATATTATGATATTATTATATAGGTAGAAAAATAATATTATTATATATATATATTATATATATATATATATATATATATATATATATATATATATATACATATATATATATATAGTATATATATATATACATATACATATATATATATATATGTGTATGTGTGTGTGTGCAAAAGTGTATTCAGAATGAAATGTATGGAATAAATAGAATGTCCATATAAAGTGTCTGTTGGTATATGTATATAAATTTTGAAACAGAGTATGTGGTAAAGGGGGGGGGGCTAGGAGGGGGTCTTCGAATCTTTTAGGGTTTTTGTGGCTTTTTGGAAGGGGGTTCAGGGAGTAGAGGATCAAGCGTCACTATCGGTTTCCGATAAGACTGGAGAGGGGGATAGTGACACAAAGTGGGGGGCATAAAGTGGAGTTACAGAGTGGGCTTTTTGGATCCAGAGACCAAGGTGGTATGATAGGACCTAACATGGGGTTTAGCAAGCCCAGTGTTTCCTGCACCACCGATTGCTCCTCCCACTCTAATCTCTGATGACACACTATTAGAAAATAATAACGTCTGAAAAACCATTTTCAGGCCAAAATGTCACAGCTATACATTTTATTATTATTAGTATTATTATTATTATTATTATTATTATTATTATTATTATTATTATTATTATTATTATTATTATTATTATTATTATAGTAGCAGTGATTAACATTTTCCCTTTCGTTATGTGAATGTGTTTAAATGTTTTTTTTTTTAATTTATATTTTCATTTTTTTCTTATTTTTAAAATTCGATAAGATGCTAATAAGAGAAATATATATATATATATATATATATATATATATATATAAGGCGAGTTTAATATAAACTATGAAAGTGTTTCACGATAAATATGAAAACGATAAACAATCAATTGAATGAAACGAATATATACG
>JABUQX010073489.1:0-25000 GCA_015478945.1 Trachelipus rathkii
ATGAGAAATTATTTACAAATGTCTGTTTATCTTTTAAGTTATTTATCAGGGTCTAGTATCTAATTTAAACTGTTTATACAGTTTAGTATGATATATCCTATACTTGAACAACTATCAGTCACACAACTATATAATACATCACACACTAAGTTGGCGTACATCAACACATTCATATACTACACACTACACAACCATCATACTACACATGTCTACTAGGAACTTTTAAGTAGCTACTTATATACGACAACATTTTCACAATATATGACATATACGCTATTTAACCTATTAGTTACATTAAGGTAGCAACTTAGTACATTTACACATTTAAGTTAGAATACCTCGGCGGGTTCCATACAACAGCATACACTTACACACAGCATATCACTCACATCAATCACTAGTATCAACTATTACTACAGTTGTATAATTCACATACGATTCATATGAACTTTTAATAACACTCGGATCTCATTAATTTAAGTATAGACACTTATAGCAATACACAGTCAGCTAGATTGGATACACTTATGTAGTTCATTTACCCTCATAAGACACTGTACATTTTAGGTTAACTTTATAAATCACACACACATTCACTATTATACTTACTATATGAATTATATATGTATATATTATATTACGACTCATCATACATCTCACGATTGCTAATAATTCATATAGACTACTTTTCTACGACATGCAGCAAAAAATTGTATAGAATTCACACAGATATATTTGCCAAATATTCGATATTTGTTTTAATTTCTATTAGTTACCCATTGGATAAATTCTGCTTTTTCGTCACAGACACAACATTTTTAATAATTCTGTTAACTGCGCATAGTGCGGGTCAGTGTTTACTTTCTTTAAATAACGCTGATCAATTTTAACTTATCATCGCAACTACATTTATAACTTACATAGCAAGTGTCTACACAGATTTACTTACAGCATGATACAATGATATTTATTTGCAACTTTCTGACTGGGTATGAGATTAGTATTTATGTATTATAAATTTATATGTGTTATATCTATTTATAAAACTAACAACACTCGCTATCATTAACCTACAGTTACTAGGACACAACTTTAATATTAGACACTTTTTACACCAAAAACAAATTTAAAGGGCGCAATAAAACATTTACTAAATATGAGTTAGACAATCTCTAAAGCGTTAAAGACTCATTATTTATATTTAAACATACTCATTGTTAAAACAGACATCTTACTTCGTTATTATATATACAAATGATACTTAATTAAATTTCATCATATGCATCATTATTATATTTATATATACTAATTTTAGACACTAATATTCTCGGTTAATAATCAACTATATATAATCTCTTTGGTACTTTCACACTCGAGTGGGTTCAATATTTTATGAAGGCTACATGGGGCGTCTAGGTATATAATAATGTTTTTTTATGCTCCATTTCCTATTTTTATCGGGGTCAATTCTACTCACTCATATAATAAATTTTTCGGGAGTGAGTATCCTAATCTAACTTTAGTATCTTTCACATTAGGATACATATATAATTTTTGAAGAAATATCCTAAATCTTATTTGAGTCAACGGTCATTATTTTTTGTTTATAAACCTTTTATTTATTCATTATTTTTTGAGAGTCTCATGTGAGTGAGTAAATTACAATTAATTTTTTTGACGATATTTCTCACACTAGTTACAGAGCACAGATCCTAGTCGACTTGAACCATTGAAAGATTTTCCTGAACCATATTCCCGTTAAGGAGCCTAATAAGGCATTATAGGGTGAATGTATTTATCCTTATAAGTTGTTGCGCTTATATGCAGATCTTATTACTATTATTTGGATATATTTAGATTGATAAGCTGTCAGGAATATTGATTGCCAAAGTTTATTGTTAATGTTAAGAGGGACAAACTTTGACCATCTTAGGGTATGATTGCCGAGGGTGGTGTTGCAGCATTGTGTGAAGTTGACGCAATTCGACAGATAGCCATATTTAAAGTTAGATGATGGTTGTACACAGTTTTTACGTTAGGAACGAGCGTATCATGTGCTCTCAGGTAAGTGACATTAGGTGCAAACTGGAAGTTGCCAAACTTCTATTTTTGGTCATAGCCTTTTTTTTCTAAGGGGTGCACACAACGATCCCTGTACTGATGAGTAGGTAGTCGTCCTAATTATAGAGTTGTTCACACTCGTGTAAGCTGTTATCAAGCTTTATTAGAGGTAGTATTTGAGGGTTGTTATATTTTTAACAGTAGTGCGTGTGTACTGGTAGAGGGATGCTCTAGCTGTGATTTAGAATATTAATATATCAATATATATTCTTTTTTCTTATATAAATCGAACTTTTTATTAATATATTATATTATTCCTATATAATACTTTTCCTTTAGATATCATGAACACATCAATTAATATACTATATATTATTAAAACACTTTATTACACATCATTCATATATATTGACACTATACAAACACTATTATAATAGACTTCTATTATATAATAACTTATAACTCGTTCACTCTAGACAACTTACAAGTGTAAATCCATTATAGATATATTCTGAAATCAACAGGTTAGAAAGAAACTAAAGCTTATAAATTAAAAGGTATCCAAAGTAATTGGTTGTTGGGATGAGGTAATTGAAGTGAATCTTGATATATTAATTATTTTAATTAGCCCCTATCAGAAGAATTAAGAGGGGGCTTTGTCACTGTTCTGGGGCACCAAATATCTATGTAGAAGGCGTAGCCTAGGAAGGGACCAACAAGCAGGTAAGCTTTCCTCACCAATTTCTATTTGTGTATAATATCTGTAATTTAAATTAAATATTTGAATCAATTTAATTCTTTTTGTATTACATATTTTTTATAACTTTTCTAGATTTTCTTTCAACTTATATTATAATAATACAATAGCTATAAATCTTGGTAATGTTTTCTACCTAGTTTTCATAAGCTGGACTCCACCAGGAGAGAAAAAGTCAAGTCATGCGTACGCCCTGTATGAGAGACTCAGAAGCTTCTGGCACGCAGGGGTGCGTCTCGTCGGAGGAGTTGTTTCCTTCTCATGAGAAGAGACCCGCGGGCACGTCGGGTTTCCTTTTGTGTGTGTGGATTTTCCATTCACTTATTATTTTTTTTTGAGTAATAAGCGGCCTTATCCATGTTGATTTTTATAAAAATTGCGCGCCGCGCTCGACACGCACTCATGCTTTGGCTCAACTATCTCGCAGGCACGCAATTTAATATCCGCGCACCGTGGAGTGTAGCCTATAGTCATTTGCGTGACTACGTAAGGTCATAAATTACCTGCAGTTACCTACGTCATGTACGGCAGTGGTCGACTCCGCAGGACGTCCATAATTTTCTATACTACGCAAGAATAAAAAATTTATATAATTAATTAATCTTATTATTAATGTTATTATTTTTAAGTATTTTTTTATTAACTTTAAATAACTTATTTTATTATAATATACATTTTCGAATTTACATTACAGATTTTATTTGCGCTTATTGAACTTCTTTTATTATTTTACTTTAATATACTCATTCTTATTGATTTTATAAATTTTTATAAATTTGGTATGTATAATAATAACAACCTTTTCGACGTACTTAAATTAAGATATACACTTAATTTATTTTACTTTTTACATAATAAATTTACGAAAATAGAATTTTATTATAAAAACACATTAATTTCATATACATTACCTGATAAAGAAGATTTAGAATATCAGTCAATAACCTACTCGTAGTATGCATGTTCTTCTGAAGAAGTATTACCCTTTTCCGGAGTATTAAACGCTTTTTGTTATTACTAGCTGTAGGCACACGCCTGCTTTAAATACAAGAAGTCTCTGTTTTGAAACATAGTATTAAAAGCAGTATGAATGTTATTTGAAAAGGGAGAGATTATGTAGTCAAGCTCATTATTAATGATAGAATATTTAGCTATATAACAGTGAATAAGAGGAGGATGGATATTGTTAGAATCATATATTAGGATGGATCATAACATAGAAGTTCTAATAAGAGAGAAAGAAGAGTAGAAGGAGGAGGAGGTAGAGAGAGAAGAGTAGAAGAGCTGCTAGTATGGATGTAGATGAACACGAGAGGAGATGATTGACGAGGTGTTAACTGAGAGGAGATTATAGAAGAGTCGTTTATATGAGAGAGAGATGATAGAAGCAGCAGAAGAGTTTGTATGAGACGAGGAGGGCTTTAAAGACTGCAGATAAGAATTGATATGATGAGAGAAACGCAAAGTAGAAGCGAAAAACTCTCTTAATGGGTGGTTCATAAAAGTGACAGGTTGTCATATTAATAATATAAGGGATGGCACAAGGTTAGCAAAAAAGGGAATTAATAAGTAATGTTATTGTTTTACTGGAATCCATTGGTTTTAACTCATGTTTTACTGGCTTATATTTAAAAAATGTAAACTACATTTATATATACACTTGGGGTGCTATTAATTTCTTTATTTTCATTGCTATTTTCACTGGGTCTTTTAAGAAGCAAGTAAATGAGATCAGAAAAATTTGTAAATTACATGATGGTATTGTTGTATTAGCGCTATTATTGGGAAAATTAAATGTGTAGTGTCATAATTTAGTATGCTTTATTTTCATGGTAATTACACAATTAGCTTTAATATTATCATAAGGAGGGTTTTTAAACTCATGGTATATTAATATAACACTGTTATAATCCTTTATATGATAACTGTTAGCTTTTTTATGATTAGCATCATGTGCTTATTTCTTCACCATAGTTTAAATAGCATTCCACTAAGGTCTTATATTATGCTATAGAAACTTTTTATACAATCACTATTATTTCTTCACTATGACATCGAGTTTAGGTTGCTTGATAAAATTTTTATCTTGTCTTAGTAGCTTCGTTTGTAATTTAATTGACATATGTATTATTGTAGTATCCTGAAGATTTCTTGTATTATTGGTTGTATATGTTATTATTATCTAATTAATTTTATTTTTTTAATATATTAATAAGTATAGACTTTAGAATGATTGGTGGTATATTACTGTAAAATGATGCCTATGAGATTAAAAGACTAAAAGAGCATTTATTTGGAAAATTTACCATAGTATTATTGCATTTCTGCAAAGGATGAAGCGTGGTGCAAATTAAAATATTAAGAATATAGTGATCACCCAATTAGTAGTACAGTGAATTCGACATCATATCGAAAAAACAATATAGAAGTGATTTGTGTTCAAATCACTGCAAAATATAGTGTCTCAATTACAAGCAGACTTCTAACATCTTACATCATTTAATCATAAATATACTGATTAATATAATTATTATTTATTAAATAATAATTACTTTTATTTTTGTAATTTTTAATTCAATCGTTTTACTGGTTTTCTTTCTTCATCTTTTATTCTAAATTAATTAATAATTTTATAAGTTTACCATAAATGCATATGATAAAGATATCTTATGCTATTTTTAGTGAGTTTTGTACGGAAAGTATTATTATACTTCTTTTGTTTGTTAATCATTTTATTTTATATGCAATTTTTATATTTTGTATTCATGCAATCAAAATTTTAATATTTAAGAAATTTAATTAATCTTAAAATTATTATTAGGTAATAATTTTTATTACTATTAACAAGTATATTTAATATATACGGTACCTATTTACTCTGTTACCCCGCGCTCCCCTCCAAGATAAAGGCTCAAGCCCAATAAGTAACACCTATATATTATATATATATCCATACTAATCATAGTCAAATGCTATGACCTATAATCGTATATTTTTGTTTTACTTAATTGGTAACTTAACTTTTATAGCTTTATACTAATTAACAATTATTTTAGCGCATGTAATATAAGTTAAAATATACATAAATTCAGTTAATTTATTTTGTGGGTAAACATAAATGTATTTTTTATTAAAATCATATATCTGTAAGTTTTGTTAGTTTTATAATAAACATTGATGGATAACTTAGCTGTTTAAATAAGTATTGATTGAGGGGAATATGAGAAAAGATAAGAAGGAAGGTGAGAAGAAGAATGAAGATCATGAAAGTATGGGAGGTCTAAATACAGCCTAGAAGCTTATTTATTGATTCTAGGATAGTATGTATTTGCGATATATATATGTGACACTCCTCGGAAAAACTTTGGTTCATGATGTAATTTATTGAATAATGTTATTTCGTGATGAAAAAGATTTTGTTTAAATTATATTATTAATAGTGATAATAATATCTATATTTATATTTATTATTATCTATTGAATATTTTCATTTATTTTGAGAGGATTATATGAACATATGATTAAAATAAAACAATATTCATTAAACAATAGTTTAAATTCACTTTCCGTGGATGAAATCTGAAAAATCAGTTGGTTCCCATTCACGTTCCGTTTGGTTCAAAGGATGGTGCAGTGAAAGATAATAATCTTTAAACAAATTTGGTTCTAATATTTAAATGAGGTTTACTTTTCAGGCTTATTTTTTGGGGGTATTCCAAATGAGGGCATTTATATTTAAGCTATATTCCTCAAGATTCAAAATATAATTTCAATATGAAAATTCTTTTTTTACTATGTTTTAAAATGATACGGAAAATATAAGCTTACACGGATTTGCAACAAAGATTAGCGTTCTAAGTTTGTTTTCATAATATTATAAATCAGGCCTATCAATAGGTAATTATAAGATAACTATAACTCATTTTAGTTTAGTGTTCTTAGTGCACATGCTGTTTGTAATTCTAATCGGCTTGAAATTAGATAGAATTGTATTTTTCAGTGAAGTCGTGATGCCAGAATTGCCACAGACTCTGCTTTTCATCCTCTCTCAGCATTATGGATTTATAGATAGGCACATAGGCATTCTTTTAACACCCGGTTCGTGGGCCATCTAATTTTCTTCCCATATTATGAACCAATTCTCTGTTCATTTAGTGAACTTTTTGTTGTTATAAAGAGTTGTGGCCGACCACAGTGCTCCGGTAATGCAGGCTACCGATTCGCTTTCATAACGCATGGAAAAAGAAGAATGGTTGTTTCTCCTTAAGTCTTTATCTTTGATAAGGTTGCCTCGGTGCCGTCGGATTTGTGACAGATTCTGTATGGAGGTATGATTCTTGAGGTCAACTTGTGTGGACATCGAGAATTATTTGTGTACTAAAACGTCTATTAAGAAGAGAAATTAAGCCTTGGTCGTATTTAACTCTAATTATATTTATGGTAGTCATGATGAGGTGTTATTGTTATTTTATTATTTTTTAAGATACTCAATACTCCCAATTTTTTAAAATCTATCGGGGTGTCATTATATAAAGCTGTTTAAAGTACGGGGGTACTTGCATCAAAGTTTTAATTACTCATATTATTTACATTATAAAGTGTTTTATTTATTTTACTAAGTTTTAATATATTTATATAAATGTTTATAATATAAAATCTTTTATTTATTGAATGAGTAAATTAATTATTAATTTATATACTCTAAATAATGATATAATATAATAATTAATTATACATTATAAGATTTTATATATTATAAGTATATACAATGATAACAATAACTGCATAAGTGCACTACGCCGCGTACGATCAACGGTTGGAGAATTAGTGACACGCATTTAGAACCCGGGCGTGATAATTATTTTACTGTAACGATATTATTGTATTAAACCATGGAGACGAAAATAAATTAATTTTTCTTTTTATGATACGCCGTTTGTAAACTTTCATTACATCAACATTTAGAGATTTGAAAATATACCTTTATCATATATATGTAATCGTTGTTATCTTTTGTGTGTTATTATTCTATTTAATTACGCAATATGAAACATGTATTTAGTTATATTGACTTTACAAGAATAAGTGTAGAATTTGTCACCGTGCGGTCAACGAATTACTTAGAAAAAACAATGTCAGATTTTGTGAGAATGAAATTATTTTTCGTGAGACAAGCAGTATTGCGAGTTTGTGAATTTGAAATGATTATAAATACGTTTTCATAAACTATACGTAACTTCGACTACGATATAGCCTAAGAAACTAGTAACGATTAATTCCGGTCGCAGTTGTAAAAACACTTCAGGCCATGCGTTCTTTCTTCTTGAAGTAAATGCCTTTAGAGTTTGTCTCTGTCACCATGAGTCGGTATATATGAAATATGTAAAGACTAATTTTTTATTATATATTGCCTTAAAGTCTTTTCTTTTTTCACCCTATGTTAATCGAAATCACGAACTTAGAGGATTGCTATCAATCATTATTAAGCAATGTTTACAAACGTGATCACTTAACATGCTTATTAACGTGTTTTTTAATGCGTTATTAACGCATAAAATGACACATACAATTTAAGCACTATTTCCATGTTAATAGCTTATGATAGTAGTATTATTTACATTTTAACCTTGTAGTGTGTGTGCATACATAGTATACAAAGGTTTTTTCAAGATATAAAGAGGATCTTCGCTTACGTAATCTTCTTTTGTTTCCCATTGAAGATATTTAGTATAGGTTTTAGGTGTATATATATTCTTTTATAAATAATTAAAAGTAAGAGGAATGTAGACGCTGTATATGCTGTTCTGTACAAACCTTTAATTTTGTTCTCATCACTTAGGTATTATTAAGCAACGCTTAACAAACTGATCTGCCGAGGGATTTTCAGTTTAAAGTTGATCAGTTGAATCAAGATATTAAATTTAAAAACTATATATTAAGGAGAGCATAGAAATAAAATGTATACACAGGAGCAGCAAAATTAACCTAACAGGATAATAATGAAGTCATTTTCCAAACGATTATTCAAACCCATTCTATGCCTATCATTTTTGAATAATACATAATACGTCTTACTCATTTATATTTATAAATGTTATTTAGTACTAGACATGTGAAGTTAAATTATAATTGATATATACGCGTGTCAGGGTTCAATGAGTTCGGTTCGTCATTAGCATTACTTATAGTAAGTGTTCAGCCTCTTGTAGGTGACCGTGCATCTTTGCGTTTTATACTATGTTTTTTCAGATAATTTACTTACTATAAAAATCATAAGATGATATTCAACGTTAATTTAATTTTATTTAAATATAGTGTAAAATTATAAATTATATATAATTTATTTATATTTTCCAATGTGTATGTGGTGTAATTGTGTTGTGTTGTGTGCGTGTATTTGTGTTGTAGTATGTTGTGTGGTTGTATGTGTGCATGTTTGACTGGTGTGATAGTGATAAATTAAGATAGTAAGCTACGATGTGTTTGATAGGTGTAGCGCTGTGATAGAGTGTTGTAGCTGTTGTGCTCGGTGTTGAGATTTTACTAAACAGGCAATTTTAAATTCTTTGACATTATTTGATATATTTAAATCAACCTCTTTAGCTTCAGATAACTTCAATAATTAATAATTAAAAACATAAAAACCATAACAAGAAAATAAAATAATATAAAATTAAAGAGGGATATAGAGGGAGCTTCAATTTTTTTGTCTCATAAATAAATTAAAAAAATATATTTTCTCATATATATTATATATATATATATAATATGAAACTCAATAAACATATAACGTAGGTTCATATTAGAAGATAATGATTTAAATTACTACGATTCATATAAAATATAATCATATAAATAAATAGAATAATAACTTATTCCTTATCTTTATACTTAGATTTAATTGATCTTTTTACCTATATTATTGTGAGGTGAATTACCATAGCCAATTATGTTTCAGTTTATTTTGAGAATAATATGTATTATATATAAAAAATTTAGTAATTAAAATATATTTATATTATTTTGTCTATAACTTATGGAGGAATTTAAAAAACATTTCATTTAATAATAGCATTTGAGTATTTAGGATTAAAAAAATTGAAATGTGAGTCTAGGGGTACTATCTCTCGGATTCTTCTTTCAAGATGTATTAAAATCCATTATAAAATAATTTATTTAGCTCTAACTTTTGAAGGAGAGAGCGTGAATCATAAACTTCGTGTAATTTTACTCTGGAAAAAGCACTACAATACAATTATTTTACTTATGTGAATTATAATGGAGTTTCATTTTGATTTTATTGCTTTATATGAGACTTGTTCTTCACTATTATAGAGCTTAATAATATACGGGGCTCAGCGTGATTACAAAAAAGGTTTATTACCTATAAATATATTTAAGTATTAATAGTAGTTATTTCAAAATACACTATTTACATGATGAGATGAGAATGAAGGAGTGGTGTGTGTTGTGAAGCATAGGGATTTTGGTTGTTTGATTTTTTTTATTATCTCAGTTGTAGATTTTGTTCAATAATGTACATAGATATAATTAAAGTTTATAATAATAATATAAATATATAAAATTAATAAGATAATCTCAAATTTAATTATTTATATAATATATATAATCTATATGTGAATAATATAAATATATATTATTTATTTTTAGTATAATACATTCAGTAGCGATAATATATAAATGATATTGATTAAATTAATACTATATAATATAAATTGTTTATTGCCATGATAATGTCAAATAACTTACTGAGTATTTATTTATTAATATATAATATTATATCATATGTTTAATTGTATTAGTGCTTTGCGAAAACAACTTTTTTTTTGTTTATTTTTATACTTAATTTATAAATTATTAGGCGCTATAGATATATGTATAAGTAGTAAAGTTTCAATAGAACAATAAATATGTTTGGGTGGCATTAAATAGAGCAGTTTGCATGTGTATTGTTGAGAGGGTGAGATGCTTATAGAGTTTTTTTTGTTTGTTGTCTGATCAATTATAGAGAAATTCTTGATTTATTAGCCATTGAGGAGTGTGTGATTTCTGAATTGTGACTATTATAATTTTATTATAAATAAATAATAAAAATTATATCTTTTTTAATGTTCAAATATAAATTACAAATAACAGTCTATAGTCTATACGCTAAAAGTGAATTCAGTTATTAATATTTAACAAAAATTTTCTTTAAGTTTTTGTCCATTTCTGTTTAAAGTTATATTGTTAACAGTTAATTAAAACTATATGTTGTTATACTTTTAGAGATATTTACAAAATGAAAAAAAAACAAATAATTTAGTGAGTGATTTATATGTAGAACTTAAGTTTTTTGAGCAAACACATATATAGATATATCCTTTTGTAAAGTTTGTATGTGTTATTGTAAATTCTGTAATGACTAATAATCAACATCTTTGATTCCAACATGTTTATATTTAAAAAAATACTCACATTACAACAAATGTAATTGTTTGAATAAATTTGATCAGAGCGTTATAATGCATGTAATGTCATGTCTTGAGTTTTTTTCGCATCTATGCAGATGTCGTGATTGAGGATGTGTGTGTTTGGATGCTTAAATATCGGCGCGGATGCGGATGCGGAATCTTAAATAAAATATATATACTATATATATATAATATATATATATATATATAATTATATTATATAACTATATATATATATAATTTACTATATTATATATATATATATAATATATTATATATATATATATATATATATATATATTACTAGTATTACTATCATTATTAATCAGATAGTATCACTTAGTATTGGAAATTTAAATATTGGAAGGTTGTGCTTGATGCTAAAATCTTATTTTTCTGCCCTTTTCTGATGAGAGTCTGTTTCTTCTTTTATTATTAATTTTTAGCTTCAACAATTGGCTAAATACTCTCTCACTGGAAAACTTAGTTTTGGAGGTACAGGTTCCGAATTTATTTCCTTTGCAAAGGTTTTATTGAAGCGTAAAAGTAACGGACATTTTGCTTAACTCTTCAAAACGTATGGAGGCTTGATTTTTGTATATCATTCTAATGATTTGTTATAATTAATGTTTCTTAGTCTTTTTTAACTGGTGTATAGTTTTCAATCATTTGGCACTACATGTCTTTGGTTAATGCGTGTGTTTCTTTCATCATCATACTTGGATTCTGTGTTAAGACATTCTTTTCCAGTTGAATCTTGTTATTTGATTTCTTGTTTAACTGGTTGTTTAGTGCTCGTAGATTTCGTGTTTTTCCTTTTAGACGGGTTAGCGTGACATTAATTAGATATAACGTCGTTTGGGATTGATAGATTTTTTAAACTGCGATACATCATAAAGTGTACGTATTTAACCTGTTTAATACTGTTGGCAGAAAAAAACTTGCCATAATAACGGGGAGTAAATAAGTTGCAATATTAATAGTATGAAGGCATTTAATTTCCACAGAACCATAGCGTTTTTTTACCTCTAGTTTTATTACATCTTTCATTCTTTTTAAAGCGTCATCATTTTTATTTGAAGATAGTTCAAAATGCTTCCTTAGCGTTGAGATTGATGGTATTACTATCGGAGACTCAGAAGCTGTGTTAGATGCGCTGAATATTTTTTGGCATCTCCTAAATCTCATTTGACGTCTGTTTGACTCAATTAATTTATTATGACTTCCAATGCGTGATCAAAAAGATCATGATCCTCATTATTAAAAACAGTTGAAGTCGATTCCCCAGACTTCTTCAATTTTAATTTTGGGCGTTCTAATTTCATCTTAATGTATTTTCATTAAGAAAATTCTTTAATCAAATCCGCGGATCAATAACACATTCCGCTGGCAACATCCGCTAGCTGTGGTTGCTCTGTAAGATTATTGTGCGCGGTAGTGCTGCGGTGGATCTTTGTAATATATTGATGTGGTGTGTACTGTATACGGTCGGGTGGATGGTTGTGCTCGTTGTGGGTGTCGATGTGTGTGATTGTGTGTGCGTGTGTTTTTTGTGTGTTTTACCAAAATAAAAAATATAAAAAAATAGGGGGCTCGAGATGTACATAAACAAGCTAAAAGTTATTATTTTCAAATTAACCTAAAATATAAAGAGTAAAACTGATTCAGCGAAAAATGGAGATATAATTTATATGAATAAAAATAATTAAAAGTAATAAGAAAAAAGCAAATAAAAGTATTAAAAAAAATAAAAAACATATATGTTATAAATATATGAGTTAAAGGCGTAAAACATATGAGTGTTAAAGCAGTAAAACATAATGAGTTAAAGCAGTAAAGCATGAGTTAAGCAGTAATAACAGAGTTTAAGGGCAGTAAAAGCAGGTAAAACAACAGCATACCCTAAGCCTGTTGTTGTAGGATCACACCTCTATTGATTTACTGATTTAACTGCTTTAAAGGTATGATAATGTTAATAATATAATAGTGTAAAGCATAAAACATATAGTTAAAGCAGTAAAAACATGAGTTAAAGCAGAAACAGTAAAACACAAGCATACTAATCCCTTGTTGCTATGTAACACCTCTATTGATTTTACTGATTTACTGCTTTAAGGTATGTAATTTAATAAATAGTGAGTTATAAGGGTAATACTTAATGAGTTACAAGCAGTAAAACATGAGTTAAAAGCAGTAAAGCATAAAACAAAAGCAATACTAACCCCTTAGTGTAGGTACACTCTATTGATTTAACTGATTTATCAATGCTTTATATAGGTATGTGTAATTTATTGTTTTTTAATCAATTTCGTAAATTGTAGTCACTAATAAATGTTTATATGATCAGACATGCTGGTTTTTTTGCTTCTTAGTTACAATTTTTAAACTTTTATAAATTAAAGTATTAATAAAATATAAAGAATTTGTAATCATTATTTAAAAGTAGCTGAATTGTTTTTTAATAAAATGGTTTAGAGTATCCGAAATAATTAATGGAATGGTACTCATAGTATAATGATATATTTTTGTCAATGTCGTTGGGGGAATATTTGACGTTCTGGGGCACGCGGCGGGCGGGTAGTGGGGATATGCGGACTGCGGGGCGCACGCGCGGCGGTTAGGCGAAATATTGCGCCTTGCGGCGCACGCGGCGGGGGAACGCGGAAGCGTCGGCGGGGTACGCGCGGGAGCCACTGCGGTGCGGAGTTTACTTTGCGGGGAGAGGGCTTGCTGCGTCCTGTGTCAGATTATGTAACTAAGTGTACGGAAGGAACATAATATGAGTGTGTGGTTAATGTCTGAGAGTGAGAATATAGGTATCAAGATAATCATCAATTAATAGATGGTATAAAGATAGTATCAAGATGAACATTCAAAGTTGAGGCATCATGATGGAGCATTAATGCTGAGGCATCATCAAAGTTGAGGCATCACAGTTGAGGCATCAAATATCGAGTGTGTAAGTGTTATAGTGTAAGTGTATCTGTGTGTGGTGTGAGTTGGAAGTGTATATGGTTTAATGTAAGTGATTATGGGAAGTGTAAGTGCTTATAAGTGTCATATGTGTGTATAATGCAGTGTCATAGTGAAGTGATGTATGAGTGTTTAGTGTATGTGTGTATGTGTGTGCAAGTAATATATACTATATATATGATATATATCATATAATATATATATATAATCCTATATTATATAATATACTATATCTATATATATATATATATAATATATAGTGATTAAATGAGGATTTTTTTGTTTTAATTTTTATGTGGTCTATTGATGTCGGCTTCCATATTATACTTCTATAATGAATATTATTATATATTATATATTATATATACATATCTGATATATATATATATGTTAAGTATATAGTAGTATATACTATATATATATATATAATTATTATATATAGTATATATATATAATAATTATATTATATATATAATATATATATTATCATAGATATATATATATATATGTATTATATATATGTATATAACGTATTATATATATGATATATATTATATATTATATAAGTATATATATATATATATGTATATTATATATATTATATATATATATATTATTTAGGGCTATAAGTGATTAAAGAGAATAAGACTGAATCATGAGTATGTGTAGTATCCTAGCAGTTGTAGATATACACATCGATTTCAATACCTTATTAACTGGTAGCAGCATATTAGGTGCTATTCTATGAAACCTAGGGGAGGCTTAGAAAGGATTGAAAAAAGTGGCTTAGTTGGCGTGATGTGCACTCATGTTGGCGACTATTGGCATCACTTGGGCACTACATTGGCATCAATGGCACTTCACTTGCCCCCCCACTGGCAAACTCATTAATACTTTCTAGAATAATAATCTAGAACACTAAAAGCTACACATCTCACTGAGAATAGTTCTACGCTGTGATTGGGAAATCAAGCATAAAAAGATACAAGGTAAAAAATTACAATGCTAAAAATATACTGGAAACAAGGGTTACCGAAAAATTTGTTTTCTCAAATTGTCCCATGGAAGACAAAGGGTTGGCCGAAAAATTCGGGTTGTAGAAATTAGGGATGGCAAAAAATTAGGGTGGGCCTAAATTGACCCACGAAGACAAGGGTTGGTAGTTGTGCTTTAGGTGTAGTCTATGTGTAAAATGTGTGTCATAAGTGAATGTGTGTAATAATGTCTAGTGAGATGTGTGTATCAGTGTAAGTTGTGTCTGTGTGTGTTGTTGTGTGTGTGTTTTGTGTGTAATTAATATCTTCTGTGTGTAAAGTAAATCTGTGTGTGTAAGTAAATTGTGGTTAGTGTAGTAAATTGATTGAGTGTAATAGGTTAAATATTAGTGAGTTGTATAGTAAATCTGCGTGTGTAAGTAATCTGTGTGTGAGTGTAGATAATATTGTGTGTGAGTGTGTGTGTTGTGTGTGTGTTGTGTTGGTGTTGTGTGATTCATTGTGTGTATAAGTGTAACAATTAAGTAAATGAGTTTACCTTAAGTGTACTAGTGATAATGTTTATAAGTGTCATAGTGAGTGTGTATAAGTGTAATAGGTCGTAATGTGTGTGTGTGTGAGTTTGTGTGTTACATTTTTTTTTAGTTATAGTCATGTTATGGGTAAAATGTAAATGTCATACGGTGAATGGTTATATTTAGTGTCATAGTGAATTGTGTGTATACAGTGTAAATGTGTGTGTGTGTGTGTGTGTGTGGTTGTGTGTGTGTGTGTTGTGGTGTGTTATTAGGATCACGATCATAAATATATTTTCAAGTTTTAAGAAATTGTTTAAATATAAAAAAATGGGCCACGAAGTGGACCAAAATTAATATTATCGTGGGCCAAAATTGACACATGAATTGAAGCTTGGAGAAAATGAAGAAAAAAAGGTAAATACATAAAATTAGGTCTAACCCCACCTAATGTGGTTCAAAATAGGGTGTCAAAAAATTTGACCCATGTAAAGACCAAAGGTCAAGGACAAAAAATTTTTAGGGTTGGGGTATGTACACGGTTCTTACGCAACCGTTGGCGCAAATTAGGTGCGAAAAATTCGGTTTGAAAATTGGGTGCAAAAAATTTTGGGTTGCAAAAATTGGTTGCAAAAGTAATGGTCAAAAAAGGTCAAGTCAAAAATACGTTCAGAAAAAAAAAGTTCGGTGGGGGTTTTCGTCGGTCTCAGGTGGGTTTTTTGCGATGTACTCTCTACTACTTATATATATATTATATATATCATACTATTATAAAATAATTATAATTGTCGATATGTATGGTATATGATATATATATATATTTATATATCTATATATATCTAAATGTAATTATATATAATGATTACTAGTATTGTATAATTTATATATATATATTATACTTATATAATAATATTATAATATTTATATTATATATAATATATATTATATATTAATATATAAAAAAAAAAAAATTATTATATATATATATAATAGTTATATAAATATTATATTATACTATATAGATTATATATATATATAATATATATAACATATATATATATTAATATTATATATATTATAATTATTAGATATAAATTATATAATATTATATATATATATTATATTATAATATTATTATATATATTATAGTTATTTTAATAATTTATAATATTATTTAATATTATATAATATATATTAATAGATATATATATATATATCATATATATATTAATATATTACTATGTATAATAAGTAATATTATATATATAATTATACTATATTTATATTAATATTATATATAGTATATATATTATTAATATATTAATGATAACTATATTATATACTACTATATATATATATATAATATATATTATAATATTAATATATAAACATATTATATAGTTATATATAATATTTATCCGGTATATATATATTATGAGGTGGCACGTTAATAGAAATTACCACTTACATCGTTAACAAAAATAAATTAACGACGTTTAATCATTAAGCTTCTCGGGTAACTAGAATTTGCAAGAACCCTCAAAATTTTCGTAAAAATAGGACATTAATTAATGTTATTTTTCTTTTATTATGAATTGAAATATTTAAATATTTTAATGAAAAATTTATTTATATATCTATAATATTATATTATAAAATCATTTATATTTACATTTACATTATAATTATATAGTATATATATATCTATATAATAGTATATATATTATATTTATATATATATATTATAATTATAATAGATATATTATATATATATATATATATATCTTTTATATATATATATATATATCTATAGTAAATATATATATATATATATAATTATATATATTATATATATATATACTTATAATATATATAATATATATATATTATATTATATACTATTAATATATTAATATTATTAAAATTGTATTATATTATATATATTATATATATATATATATAATATATATATTAATATATTATATAATATAGTATATATATATATATATATCATTTATATATATATTATATACAATACTTATATATTATTAAATAATAATAATAATAATTATATAAATAATATTAATATAATAAATAAAAATAAAAATTATAATCGGGAGTGCAGAAAAATAAGGATAATGATGCCACCTTTATTTAGGTACTTAAATTTAATTTTTGGCTGAATAGCAGACAATTTTTTTCCGCTTGCAAAGATACTTCCAATCGTATATACTTTAATTGATCTTAAATCATACTATATTCTAAAAAATAATAGGATATACCAACTTACATTTTTAAAGGGAAGAATCAATTTTTGCCTTTGGTGGTAGCCAATTTTCATCCCTCCTAAAAAGGGATATAAACCGGAATCTTTCAAAGCCGATTCTTGACTTATATGATCACAAATGCAGCCTTTTTCTTGACATTAAACGGCGTTTTTGAGTTGTTTTCTGTGATGTAGTATTGCTTTGGATTATTAATTTTAAACCTAGGTTTTTGACATTTGGTCGAAACTCTAACTTATTTTCGAAATGACTTAAACTTGAAATATACAAAGATTGGACTATTAGTCTTAAAGAGTAGGAAAGAATTTTGATATTTTGACCCATATACTGAGCATTGGGTGATTTTCAATACTATTTTTTTGGTTTTCAATTGAAAATTGGGTATTTTCTTTTCAGTTATCAATTGCATGGAATTTCAGGAATTGTAGTCGGGGAGATGCCCTTAAATTTATTAGATAATTTTTTGTATTGCAGTAGTTTTTGGAAATTTTTTAAAAATTTTTCTTTGAGTATATGAACAAAATTATCTAAGTTAAACAAAGTGTATTCGCCAATTAATACAAGCCTGATAAAATTTGAATGTGATCGGAATAAGTAGAAAAATAAATGTCAATGATTCCTTTTAAAAATTTAAATGCTTGAAAAAGTGAAATATTTTTTTTTCTACTTATTCGTCTAATTATGCTCCATTTGTTGTTATAAATCGGGCGAAGATACACCTTTTTTACTTAGACTAATTTTTTCTTTACTCAAAAATATTTCAATTTTACACTATCAAATTTTTTTTTTTGAAAATTTGTTCCGCAAAATCAAACTTACTGCATATACAAAGAAATATCTAAGTAAATAATGGTTGTATTCTTCCGACTAATAATGTCTGAAAAATTTAATGCAGATGGATAAACTGAAAAGTTCCTGGTAGGCATTTATTTAAATTTGAAACCAAAAAATTTCGATGTAATTTTTGACAGTGCTTAGCATAAGTGGTAATTTAAACTCTCACTTTTTAAAATAATAATAATTCTTTGTAATATTTTAAGTTGAGTCTTTCAAAAATAGTTTAGGAAGTTTCGGTAAATGTCAAAAACAAGGTTTTGAAAAATTGAAAATCATAAGCAATGACTAAAACCAGAAACACTCGAACGACGTTTAGAGTAAAAAGTTATCAGTTTGGTGTTTATAGGGTAAATGGCTGAAACTCCGAATTTTATGTCATTTTTAGGGGGGTGAAATTGGGCTTAGCGTGAAGCAAAATGGTTCGTTACGCTAATTACTATAGATATGTTAAATCACATATACACAAACCATATATAATCTTTAAATAATTATATTATATAAATATTATATTATATAATACTATATATATATATATAATATTATATATATATATGATATATATATATATATTATATATATATATATATATATATTATTATATATATATAATATATATATATTATATATATATATATATTAATATATATATAATATTGATATAGTATGTTTATAATTACACGCTTATTAATAATTTTTCTTCTTTTTTCTAGCCTCATTAAATGACAGTTCTAGTAATGACCAAAAGCAGGTAATTACTCATTGAACGGACAACAATAATTAAGTAACAAACAGAGGTGTAACATAAGAATTAGAATAGCTGCCTTTATTTATAAGACCATATCTATAAACGAATATACCGTGTAGATGAATTAAACACATTTGAGCATTGAGAGGAGCGTAAAGGAAATTTTGTAAAAAAAGGTATTATTTTTATTTGAAATGAATAAAAATTTAAATCTTGATAAAAAAATTTATTAAACCTGTAAATTAATGTAAGGTTAACTGGATGTATGGGAAATTTAAACTCGTTACGTTAATTCAAAAATGTACTGTTAATAGTCGTAACCTTTTTTTCGAATTTAACGAAAGCGTTAAAATTATAACGAAAAACTTAAACGAGTTAATTAACGGATTAAAATTAAGCGTTATTTTTACTTTTTATATATAATATATACTTATATTATAATATATATATAGTATATATTATATATATAGTATATATAATATGACCGCTCGCATCACATTGTTTGCAAAAGTAATATAAAGAGTATTCAAATTCAATGAAAGTGATACTTAAAAGATATCTGAAATAATGGTTGATGCTATCATCTAATATATATAATAGTATATATATTCATATATATATATATATATACTATATATTATATATATATATATATAGCTAATAATATATATATATATATAATATGTATATATTATATTATATATATATTATATATAATATATATATATTATAATATTTATATATTTATATTATATATATATTATATATTTATATATTTATATATAGTATCTATATATAATATATATATATTAAAAAAAAATATATACTATTAAAATATTTATATATTATATATAATATTATATATAATATAATAGTAGTAATGATGACAAATTATTGTGGTGCAGATTTAGCTACTTTTTGGTCTAAATCTGCAGCTTGCTTTTTAGCCTTTTAAAACTGACTTTTATTAGTCTATTTTCGAAGTATTACTTTATTTTAGCATTTCTACTGTATGATCGTCACGGTGTATTTTTAAGTGTTTAACGATGTACTTATGAGTGTAACTTAATGAAGTGTACTTAAGGTTTTGTTTGTTTTTATTGTTCTAATTCTGTTGGTATCAAATATATTGTTTCTGTTTACTGGATCTATTCCCGTGGTCATGCCGTGAATTGGCTGGTCCTTAGGTGGCCCGCGTTGGAAATCTCGCGACCGGCGCCGCGGTGCTCATTAACCTCACCTCGTTTTGAATACTCGAATACATACACACACACACACACGCACACACACACACACACCACTGCCCCACCAACTTGACCAGGAACTTGAAGTTTTATATATATAATATATATATATATAATAATATTAATATATATTATATATATTATATTATTATATATTATATATATATATATATATATATATTAATATATTATATGATATTATTGATATTATATAAATAGTATTTATATATATTTTATATATATATATTATATATATTTATATATATATATAATATATAATATATTAATATATATATATATATATATATATATATAATATTGATATTATATATATTAATAGTATATTATATATATATATATATATTATTTATATATTATATATACTAATATATATAATAGTATTATATATTATAGATAGAATATATATAATATAGTATATTTATAAATATATAATATATATATATAATATAATATATTTTATATATATTATATATTGTATATATATATATTATATATATATAATATATATATATATATATATTTATATATATATATATAAATATTAATAATTATATTATATATATAATATATTATATATATTATCATATATATATATTATATATATTATATATATATATATATATATATATATATATATATATATAATTATATATATATAATTATAATATATATCATATATTATCTATATATATACTATATAATATATTATATATATATAATATTATATTATTATATATAATATTAATATATATATTATATATAAGTTTGAGGGAGTGTGCGTTTCGTGTTGACCTGCGCATCGTAACTTTTATTCTTCTCAGTCTCATGCTACTAATATTTCCCACCCCAGTGTTGGAATAGCACGCCACATGTCGCAACCTTATCAGAAAAAAGGAAGACGTCTAGATAATTTCTACTTCTCTCGATATGGCGCTTCCTGTACTCTATCCAAGCTCATGCAGTGACTCTGTGGAATTTTTTGCCTTCATCATTTTAATGTCATTATCTTCTTTCCAATCGCCAGTACGGCTTTCGGCGCTCGAAGGTCTACTGCGATATTCTTTCGTATCTTAACTGTTATGTTCCGCCTCAGGAACTATGTGGTAGATTGGTGGGCTGAAACATATTCAAGCCATTTGACCGGGTATGGCACGCGTCGTTGCTCGCTCCCATACTTTGGGTTTTCTCCTTCTCTTTTCTTACTTAACAGTTTTTTTCAATGTCAATATCGGTGTTGTTGATGGGGGGACTTATTTTTCTGTCAATAGTCAATGTGGTGTCCTCAGGTTCTGTCTTATTCTACTTTATTTCTATTTTCATTATGATCTTCTCACTATAGCATCGTCTCCTATATACTCGTGATGCGATGCTGGATCCCTTCAGTTTCTTCAACTCATTTCAATTCTGCTTCCTCTTTTACTTCTAGATTGCCTCCGTTTTAATTTTTCCGATTTAATTCTTTATGATATGGATAGAATTTCCGTGTGGGGTAGTCTCAAATTATGAAATTCATTCTATTAAAACCTATCTTCTACAACTTCCCTCTTAGTCACCTTCGACTACTTTCCCTCTATCTATCGACGATTAAAGAAGTTAGAAAAAATTTTTGACGACCGAACATCTAATCGGGAAGGAATTACAAAAAAATTCTTTAAAACCTCACATCACAAAGGTTGATAGGGCGGCCTCAAAGAACTGAGTTCTGTTTAGGCTGCCAGATTTTTTTTCCTCTTCTCAGTTCTTCCTATAAAGAGGGCTCATTCTCGCCTTATAAATGGAGTATCTAGTCTCATATCTGGGGGGGGGTGGCTCTGGTTTCCCAGGCTTTTGAATAGGTGGAATTCACGGCAAAAGGCTTATTAATTTTGGTTCTTCCCTTTTGTTCATTGAATCTCTATCTTTGGCGGGTATGTTGGTGCTTTATTCTTTTCTATAGGTAGGCAGCGGCAGGTGCTCGAGGAGCTTATCATACGGTATCCTTAACTTTACGACGTCCTCGTGAGCTAAGAGGTCTGTGTTCAGCGATGCAGTTTTGTGTTATTTAGGATTCATGGCTAGTTGATGCGTGCTTCTTCTTCCTGACTTTGTTCTGTGGAATTCTCTTGCCATCTTCTGTGTTCTGTTGATTTTAATTCTCTCTCACTTTAAGCTGCGTCCTGTGCTCTTCGCGTAGTTTGCGTTATCTGATGAATATTTGAGGTGTGACACCCCTCCTTGAATAAGGGCTATGCCCGTGAAGGTGGTGAAATGTATTCATATAATATATTATTATTATATATATAGTATTATATATATATATATAGTAATATTTATATATATTATTATATAATATACTTATTATAGTACCTATAGATATATATATTATATTATATTTATAGTATATATATATGTATATATTATATATATATATATATATATATAATATATAATAATATTATTAATATATATTTATATATTGTATTTTTTTTCTAGTATATATTATATTAAAGTATATTATAAATTATAATATTTATATATTATATTATATTGTATATCATATTATATATATATATAACCCTTATATATATATTATATATTTATATTTATATAATTATATATATATTATATATATAATTATTATTATAATTATATATTTATAATATACTATATTTATATGTAAGTATTTATTATAATTAATTATTTATAGTTATATTATATATATATATATTATATATATATTATATTATATTATATATTATATTTATATATTGAGTCACCAACTCTCTATAACTTCATGTTGCACATTTAAATTACTTTAATTAATAATATTTATTTTTTTAAGAACGACATGACTTGTACCCTCATCTTTTTAAGTATTAGTCAACGCTTAATCGATGAGCTCAGATGTTATCAGTAAATTTAAATTTTCTTTTAGGCGATAAGTTCCCTGTTTTCGGATATGAGCAAGGCTCGCCTATTGCGAGATGGCTATTTAGCAGAAAAATTTATCTTCCAACTTCTCACTTATAAAGACATCTCATAATGAAAATGACAGAAAACCGCCTACAAACAATTAAGACAACCAAATTTAGGTCATGTTAAATCAAATCAAACAAACATTGACATAGAATTATAATAATTAGCCTTTATTTTGTTCATGTAGGGTTCAATATAGAAGAGAACTGGCAACAATATACCCAAAACCTAAATAATAAGACCTACTCAACAAGAATATTTCTCACAATAAAAAATTCTTACATCACACACCCAACAACCCCCAACCCATGAAGCTCAATGCAAGCTAAACCATAAAATCTCCATCCTGAAAAAGCAATGCAACATTATTATGTCACACTATTCAAACTTAAAAAACTTAAAAAAAATTAAAAGCCATTTAAAAAACCAAACATTCACTCCCCTAAAAGTACTCGACACTATCAAAAACCTATAAAACTCACAAGCAGATAGACCGGGCCTAATATTCAATATCCATCCTAAACACTTAGGTATCAAAGCGATCATAGACCTAACTCAAATATTTAATGTTGCTTGGCAAATTGAAACTCTCCCACCACTTTGGAAACACGCTCATTTAATCCCTATACTAAAGCCAAACAACCTCCCAGCAACCCTGCTTCGTATAAAACTATTTTCTACAATTTCTAAAAAATTATAAAAATTAATCCTGAATAGAATATCTCCCTTTATTCCTTTATCAAACTCACATCATGGATTTATACAAAAACCCTCCACTACCATCTTCCAATGAATGATTTCCGCATATCCAAATAACACCGTGATCCAAGCACGTCCACCTGACATTTCAAACACAGAGCAAATTTTAGACTGACAAACTCGGGTAATGTTATGGCAGCTCCTCTCTGAGCACTTCCTCTTCCTTCAGGAATAAAAATCTAAATATCTTAATGATCCCTTCCCCTACTGTCAAAGCTGTCCCTCCCAAGCAAACGACAACACAAAACAACTTTTATTGGATTGCTCAACTCTGGAAAACATCAAACGGAACTTCAGTACACTTAATATACATCTGAGCACAACCTATAATGGTGGCGAGGCATTTCGAGATCGCCCGCTTCTCCCAGGAGGGGAGCGG
>JABUQX010073489.1:27500-30000 GCA_015478945.1 Trachelipus rathkii
CCATCAAGTAGTCAACAAAGATGCCAGTGTTACTCATCTAGCAAAGTTAGTGGCAACAGAAGTTAAAGGCATATACAATAAAGCAGGCATTCCAACAATAGAATTTGAAAGTGTTATAGTGAAAGTGAAGAGACTAATAGTGAATGTCAATGATTTGATGAAATATTCAAGAAATAAACAATCTTCTCTAACATATCAAGATAAAATAAAATCATTTTCTCGTCTCTTCGACATTAGCGCGTGCAAGTGTGTTCATAATGGTATAGTTGAACGTAATCAATGTCAATGTCCCAATGAAAAGAAAATCCCTGTATTGGAATGGCAATTTTGGCTTGATCAAAACACTTCAAGACGCATGATAATAGGAAAGGTGGACAAGGAAAGAACAGAGAAAAACATGAAACTTCAGGAAAGGAAAAGGAAACGGTTGACATTTGAAAGTAAGATGAGACACAAAGATACGCAAAAATGTGTAAGTTCAGTTGAATTATCAGGCAGTGAGAGGGATGTGCTAGAAGAATCATTTTCCTTAGAATCAGAAGAAATGGAAGAATGTCACCCTCAAAATAGAAACCAGTATCCTGAGTTGTGTAAAGCATTAGAGAGGACAAATGTGAGCAATAGAGATGCATGTCTCATAGTTAATGCTGCCCTCAAGGACCTCGGACTTCTGTCACCAAAAAACGTTGTTGATCCAAGTAAGTTACAACGCCAAAGAAAATACTGGAGAGACAAACAGTCAGAGGAGCATTTGCTGCAACACAGAGGTATGGTCTGCATTGGTTTCGATGGAAAAATAGATGAAACACTTGTCGATACTGGAGGTGTGCGTAGAAAAATTAGAGAAGAACATTACGTGCTAGTGTCATTTCCAGATGCATGTTACATCGATCACGTTAGTCCTAACTCAGGAAGATCTCGAGATGTATTTAATGAAATTCTGGGTATTATTGAACGAACAAGATCTACAGAGACTTTAAGAGCAGTGATTTGCGATGGAACTCCTGTGAATACGGGTAACAAGAATGAATAATCACACTGTTGGAGTTACATCTTAAAAGACCACTTCAATGGCTCATATGCATGTTGCATTTTAATGAACTGCCACTCAGGAAGTTATTTAGTGTTGTTGATGGGAAGACAACTGGCCCATCGTCACATGAAGGACCTATAACCAAACTGCTCTCATTTGATCCTCAGACCAAACCCATCATTAATTTTCAACCAATTCCAGGCTCTGTAGTTGATGTTCCTGAAACAGTTACGAAAGATCTAAGTTCTGACCAGCTGTATTTACTAAAAATCTGTTTATTAATTCAGCAAGGGGTACAAAATGCAGATCATAATAATATGCGGTATTTGAAAACTGCACAGCCGGGTGCCTTAAGCCATGCAAGGTGGCTAACTAAAGCTAACAGACTGCTTCGATTGTACGTTTCAACAGAATCCGCATCTGATGATCTGAGGCGTTTGGTACGATTCGTACTGAACTTCTATGCCCCCATATGGTTCTATATCCGCTCCCATCCCTTCTGTCAAGATGGTGCAAAGAATTTTCACTTTATGGTATCACAGTATCAAAAACTTTCTCCTGAGGATCAGAACATCATTTCTCCAGTGCTCCTAAACAACTCCTATTTTTGTCATCCAGAAAACTTGTTGCTAGCTGGTGTTGCAGATGAACGGGAAACAATAAGAAGATTTTCATGTCAACAAATTCTTCAAGCAAGAAAGAAAATTTCCTCCACCAATGTGCAAGTTCGCTGCTTTGATAAAAGGCAGCTAAACGTCAATCTCAACGCCACTTCCTACATGGAACTGATAGACTGGGGGAGTACTCCTATCACCCCCCCACCTCTTCTTGATGATATTAGTGATGATATTTTGGTTAGTAATCAACAAATTCTCCTACCAAAGTATCCGTGTCATTCGGTCGATGTTGAAAGAAATGTCAAAGATGTTTCCGCTGTTTCTAGTAGGGTCGTTGGTCATACTTCTCGACATGGTGCAATACTACAAACCAAACATTCTCGAATCGAAATACCTTCAGTACAGACAAAATCTGATTTTCTATGAGATTTTGTACTATGCAGGTTGTTTAGCATGTAAGAATGTAAGGATATTTAAGCTATACTGTATATCTGGCTATATATATATTTTTGTTTTTAAATAAAAAGATTCAAGGTAAAGTTGGGGTATGAAAACAAATCTTGAAGAACTTACTTTTAACACATTTCAGTTTGTATCTGAAGTGAGCACCAAAATAAAGTTGTTTCAAATCTGCACTACAACTTTTGTATGTTTTCAACCCAGCTTAATATATATATATATAATTATATAATATATATATAATTATATAATATATATATACTTATATACTATATAATAATATATATATATATTATATAGTATATATATATATATATAATATATATTATATATGATATATATACATAGATATATATTAACATATATATATTATATATTATATAATAATAAT
>JABUQX010073489.1:37500-39732 GCA_015478945.1 Trachelipus rathkii
TATTTAGTTATGTAATATTTTAAAGTTTGGATAATTTAATTTTTTTAATAAATAAAAAATTGTTGTGGGTGTAATGGAATGATTATAAGTAGAGCGATGGAGTGTCAGCGGAAGAATTTTGATTTTCGTGTATTGTAGAAGGTCATGTTGTGTTGATATTGGCGGCGTTGTAAGAGACCATGGGTTTCACCAATGTGAAGGGAGTAGCAATCTTTGCAACTCCCTTGCTCTGTGAAGGAAGGGATATATTACTTCTTTCTTTGTGGAATGTTCAATGAGTACCAATCTTCGTGAGCTGCGTCGTTGGATCTTCTCTCTACTAGATCAAGGAATATCTTCTACTTCTTCGTAAACCTTTGGCGAGGAGTTCCCGTTGCGGAATGTTACATTCATTTACTGGAATGTTTCAGTCTCTCAGTTTGTTGGAAATCTCTGAGAAATACGTTTTGTACTGTGATGGTCGGATGGGGAAAACCGGTTGACGATATTCTTCTACAGCAGCTGTTAAGCACTCCCATTGCCAAAACCATAAACAAACAACATATTTGCATATATTCAAGATGCGAATAGGTGTTCGGCATTTTGTAACATTTTAATGGTATACACTCGAAAATGAACACTTAATCACTGCCATAATACACTGATAAATTAGCAGTAGGTACAATTAATCATGTCTTCTGACCCGATTGTCATTTGTTTTCGAACATTTATAAGCTTCGTAGACAAAGGCGAAAATGTTTAGAGGTCAATGGCGGTATTTTCGAACATTTATTAAAATAACACTATGAAAACAATAATTTGAAATTTGTATGAAATTTGGTTTAATTGTCATTACGCTATAAAATGAAAACAAATTTAAATCGGATAAGATCACATAAGTTTTTTTACATTATTATTCTGTGTACAATCCGCTCCTGGAGTTCCTATCCGTTCCTCTCGACTCACCCTGTATATAAAAATAATTAATATTAATATATATAATTTATATATATATATATATTTATATTATATATAATATATAATATATATATTATATTATAGACATACATATATATATATATATATATTATATATATATAAATATAATAATATAAATATATATATATATATATATAGTTCACAATTTAATCACTTTATCTTTGAAATATGAATGAAAAAATTTTTCTAAAACAAAACAACACTTATCATTGTTATCAATAATCTGAATATGAGGTACTAAAGAAAAATTGTTTTGTAAAAGAGATGAAATAATTCCTCTGTAAAATATCAAACTGAACTACAGCAAAAATTATTTTGATGTTTGAACAATTTTAAGCTAGTCCTTTCAAAAAAAAGCTGCAAGTATCGTAAAAATTTTTGCCAAAGCTGCATATATATTGAAAACAAAGAGAATATTATATATATATATATATATATATAGTATATATAATATATATATAATATATATATATATATATATCATATATATATGTATATATATATATTATATTATATATATATATATATAGTATATATATATATATATATAAATATATATATAAGTATTTTATATAGCATATATATATATATACTATATAGTATTATATAATACGTGTGTGTCCCGGTTTTTCTGATCTTAAATTATGGTAAACTTATGTATAAAAGATCAATATACTCCAAGATTACCCTCAACGGTAAAAAAATCGTAGATTACAGCACCTTTTCTATATATATATATATAATATTATATATATATATATATATATATATATATTATAGTTTATATATATAAGTATTATATATATATATATAATATATATATATATATACATACATATAATATATACTATATATATATATATTATATATATATATATATATATCATATATATAATATTATATATATATATATATATATATAAATAATATATATATATTATATATATATTTATATATATTATATATAATATATATATATATTATAGTATATATTATATATATAGGTAATACGTTATGATATATACTAGATATTATATATAATATTATATATATTATATATATATATATATATATAGTATATATATATATATATACATTATATATATATATATAATAATATATAATATATATATATTTATATATATAATATATATATTTTTCAAATAAAATAGCTTAGGACGCAAATTTATGATTAAACATTTTAATAACTGAATTTCTTCCATTCAAAAGGAATCACTAATTTCTATCTCTTCT
>JABUQX010073490.1:5000-33533 GCA_015478945.1 Trachelipus rathkii
ATATGGAAGTAAGTGGGAGAATTAAAAGTGAAAAGTTAAGTGAACAAGGTAATAAGGGATAAATATTTAAGAGTGCCTGCAAGAGATGAAGGTTGAAATGTGAACAAGAAACTGGAACAAATGTGAAGCAAATAAAGGAAACGGTTGTTAGTAGTGCAAAAGAAGAATGTGGATGTGCTAAAGTAGGAAGTAAGAATGTTAACAGCCAGTGGTGGATTGATGAGGTGATTCAAGCTGTTAAAAGTAAAAAAGAAGCTTGGTTGAATGTACTAAAAGCCAATGATGAAGTTTCAAATGGAAAGATGTTTGGAATTATATAAGAAGGAAAAAAGGAATAATCTAAAAGATGGCATGGAGAAAAAAAGAGACAAAATGAACAGTTTGGAAGGAGGATGAATGGGACTTACAAGGGAATAGGAAGCTCTTCTGGAAGTAAGCGTGTGAAAAGTTAAGAATGAATATAAGGAACCTGTTTAGAATGAATAGGGATGGTGCTTTCGTAACTACAATGATGTGAGAGTGTGGGAGGGAGAATTTTTGAAAATCTGCAATGACACTGCAGTAATGAAGAGGTGATAGTGTGTGGGTTTGATGGTGCAAGAAGAAATAGGTATTTTTTGTGATGAGATCATTAGTAAGGAGGAGGTAATGGGTAGAGTAAGAAAGTTGAAGAATGGTAAATCTGCAAATATATAGGTGAAATTACTGGTGAAATGATCAAGAACTGAGGCGAGATGGCGATTGAGTGGATTTGGATGTTGTATAGCGAAGCGTTTATGGAGGGTATAGTTCGGAGGGATTAGGAGAGTTGTAAGAAGTTCCTCTTTAAACATAAGGGTGGGTACAGGAATTAGAGAGAATTGGGTTTATTATGTTGTAGGGGAGATATAGCCAGCTTTGGCCGAAAGAGTGTCATGAGTGACTGATTGGTGAAGGGACAAGTGCGTTTAGAAGTGGTAGAGGATGTTTGGATCATATCTTTACATTGGAACAAATGATTGAGAAAATGAAAGAGAAGAATAATAATTTGTATTTAGGTTTTATAGATTTGTAACAAGCGCATGATAGAATTAATAGGGAAACTCTATAGCAGGTGTTAGTCTTCTGAATGGAATCAGAAGTATGTATGACGATAATGAAGGGTGTGTAAGAATTAATTGAGTTAAAGGGTGATTGGTTTAATATTAAAAGCGGAGGGAGGCAAGGATGTGCTATGTTGGTTATCTAATTTGTATATGGATGGGGTTATAAAGAATTAGAGGGTGGCAGGAAAGGTGTTAGAATGATGGAGAATGGAAGAGAGTGGCGGGTGCCCTACCTATTATGTGTAGTGGGGTGAATCTGAAGAGATTTTGAGAGGTCTGGTAGAGGATTAGCAGGTGTGTAAAATATCATTTAAAAAGTAACATAGATGGCAAAGATTATGGTTAAAGAGGATAGTCCTTGTGAAGTTGATGGTGGAGCAACTAGAACAAGTGTCTACAGAGTTTATTTGTATATGTTGGATGAAAGAAGGGATGATTTATGTTATGGTAAAGTTGTGAATGGTAGAAAGGTGGCTGAGAGCAATTAAATCATTGGTGGATGTAAAGGGACTAAGTCTTGAGTGCGCTAGGGTCTTACATGAGGTTGCATGTTGTTACCTGTGTTAATGTAATGTATAGTAGTGAAACTATGGTCTGGAATAAGAGGTATAGATCTAAAGTACAATGTGTTCAGATGGACAATCTTAGTGGGGTGTTAGGTGTGAGAAGAATTGATAAAATGAGGAATGAACGCATTAGAAAGTTGTGTGGTGTGAAGAAAGGAGTAAATGAGAGAATATATGAAAGTACATTGAAATGGTTTGGTCATGTAGAAAGGATGAATGATTGTCGGTTGGTTAAGCGAATGTATAGTGGCGAGTGTGCTGGGAATCGACCATCTGAGAGACCGAAGAAAATTGATTGAGTTCAATAAAGGAATGCCCGAGAGAGAAATGAATTTGGCAGAGGCGAGAAGAAAGGTGTATTATAGGAGTGGATACGTATGAGGGGTATGGTTGTGGCTCACCTGGGCCAAGGGATGAACCCTACATTGATGAGATGCCATAGTGAGGGTCCGTGGCGGTCCCATGAAGCTCTAGGGTGGATTTTTCTGACTCATTGAAAGGTATAAAGGGGGTGGTAAGGCTCGGCTTTTTTTTTCGACTTTCGTCATATTCCTCTACTACTTTTCTGTTTCCAGTGTATGCTACGTACCTTACCCCTAGTCTTGGTTAGAGAAGGTGGGTGATGATGATATATGAGTATATATATATATATATATATATATATATATATATATATATATATATATATATATATATATATATATATATATATATATATATATATATATATATATATATATATAATATATATATAGAGAAATATGTCTATATATATATATATATATATATATATATATATATATATATATATATATAATATAAAAGCAGGCAATCGGTGTTCAAGGAGTTGCCGTCCCATATCAACTGCCGCAACAACAGGCACAGATGCTTTTCACTAACCAAAGGCAAGGAAGTAACTCATATCATGAAAATCAACATCGACAGAGGCAGTCACAACAGCCACCCCAATAACTATGTTTGTTAAAAATATGTATAAACAGTGTTCCATCGAGCTTTCTTACACAGGGTATAAAAAATAATCTATAAGTAATATGACGATATATATATAAAAGTTTGTAGAATAATACGAGTATTATTAAGTAAAATAAGATTTTGTTTCCATTATTGAAGCTTGTTTGCTCATAGTGGCTTACGAAAACTTAAAGTGTGTGTGCTTTAAAAAAGCTGCCTTAATCAATTTGTTCCTGAACATAGATTATAAAAAACATTATTTGAACATGTGGAAGATAACTTCTTATGACATTTAACACATTTATTTATTCATATAAATTTTTGAATATTGTTTATTACAAAAGTTATATTTGTTTTACTTATCCATTTATTTTTAAGTGGATAGTCCTTAGATGATTCTGTACAGAAAGATTAGCATTTGTTTTCAAAGTTCTTTATACAGTATAATAATTTTTCTACTTTAATTGTCTTATTTTTTATAACACTTTATAGAAAACGAATGTAAAGCCTATATGTGTGAGATAAAAAAGTTCTGTATTTTAAGAACTTATTATTTTAAATAATTTCTTAAGTTTATGTTAAAATCTTCATTCCGAAATCTGAATTTGGTTACATTGCATACACAAATGACTTGTGGATGCTTTATAATAGCCATCTGAATATAAATAGTTATTGTCACCTGCACAGTCATAATTCATACTTTCTAGCCTACCTCCACTATAACATTCATGTTAAAACGATTATTATTTATCACATATCACGTTACTAAAGCTAGCCTCCAAACCGCTCTTTTATCCTATTTCCCTTCAACAATTAGATCTTGCCCTTATATCTTCTCTTCTGTCCTAAATGTAAAAACTTGCTTATCCTATGCTTGACCCACTCTCCTTATTTAGTACCTATGCCACCATTCTGTCAAAAACATTTAAAACGAAATTTGCCTTCTGACAGAATTGCCCTTCTTTTTAGGTTTCCTTCTATCTTCCAAACTACCCCATAAGACATTTTTAATTGTATATTCCTCCACGATTACTTGCTTTTCTTCTCATTCATATTTTACTTCCCCCTGATCTATTTCTAAATATCCAAAGCCCACAAGATATCTCAACTTTGCTCCTATAACTTTAATTACTTTAAGCTATCACAATCCTTTTTCCCATAGTTTTCTCTCATACTCATCACCGGTATAAAAAAAAAATAGCCCTTGCTCAAAACTTACTTATGATCATTGTCAGTACTTATATCCAGGTAGGATCTTTACCTCCATCTCCAAATTTGTAAACCTCTTCAATTCCTCACTAAACATAAATGCATTTAATAACCATTGAAACATCAGAATTCCTGTTACACATCTATTTCGCTTCAATTTTGGCCTACGTCAGAATACAGAAGACATATGCTCGATGCTTCAAATTTTAATGACATACTTCTCAGATGCACTGTATAATACCTCTCTTCTCCTCACTCTATCGCACTTCTGTTACAGCTCTCTTCCAGATATCTTAAAAGCTCGCTTAACAGACTGATTCCTCTTTATTTTAAGCACTCCAAATCAACGGTCTACAATCTTTTTTTAAGGAAGTGTATTATTGAGGTAATTTGCCCTTGTTTCATCATAAGGGGAACAGCCGTGATTTTCAACATCCACTAGACTATATCTTTACATTCAACTATTAACGTATATGCTCTTTTGAATGCTTCACATATTCTTATATAAGTTCTCTCCGTGTATTATCTCTTCCACTTTTATTGAGGTATTGTTTAAAAAACCGGTTTCAGATTTTCTTTCAAATTTTTGTTACCTCCCAATTTAAGGATTTTATGCTCTTTATGCGTTACCTTCCTTCGCTTTTTTTCTTGACTCTATTATTAACCTTCTAAAATATTTTACCTTTGCTTGTACTTTTCTATTATTCTTTCGTTACAATTTCGTTCCTTCTCTATGCTAAAGCAAGAGAGGCCAGAATTGATTAGATTCGCGTCTCGTAGTCAAGTTCGATACATATTTAAAAGGTTTTAACTTAGTTGGAGAGTAAAGAGGATTACTTCTTACTAATTTGGCCACATGACCGAAGGATCGGGTCGTCCTTCCGGAGGATTTTGAAACGGAGATTAGTATCGTGTCGATAAACCGTGAAGGTAGCTGGGTAACACTCCTATCTTTCTCCATGCCCTTTTTAGCTTTGTTTCATATTCCATTACATTCTTTCCATGCCTTTCAATGCTTTTTTTCATTCTATGTTTCTTATCTTTGTAACCCCTTATAGAGTTTCCTTTAAAAGGAACTATTGTTTTATATTTCTTTATCCCAATCTCTTCACCTTAATGTTATTAAGAACGAAATTTTCGTAATAAGTACAAACGTTAGTATGATACAAATATATAAAATATTGTAAGATTTACGTAGAACATGAAGGAAACACACTAAACATTTTAGAAAACTGCTCAATAAGAGACGAGTTTGTTGAGAGAGAAATAAAAAGAGAGTATTCAGATAGTATAATATGAAAGAGAGATATATATATATATATATATATATATATATATATATATATATATATATATATATATATATATATATATATATAGAGAGAGAGTAGAGAGAGAGAGAGAGAGAGAGAGAGAGAGAGGAGAGAGAGAGAGAGAGAGAGAGAGAGAGAGAGAGAGAGAGAGAGAGAGAGAGAGAGAGAGTAATAAAATCCGAATATTTAGATAGTATAATGTGAAGGAAAGAAATTTGAAAGATTTTCCCAATCAATTTTCTAAGGAAATAAAGAAGCTAAAAAAAAACGATATGAAGAAGAGTTTCTTCAATCACTCACATTGAAGGAAGTAATGTTTCAAATCATCACGTTCATTAGTTGATTATAAAGGTATGAGGGAAACCTCTAAGAAGTAGAATTTTTTTTCTCTTTTAAATAATAATAAAAATTCACACCTCAAGGGGGGAACTTCTCTAGGGATTTGCTATCTGGGATCGAACCCAGGCCCTACACTTGCGACTCTATCGCTCTACCTTTGAGCCACTGAAGACTTCTACTGTTAATGATTTAAAACCCGAAAAACAATTTGAAAGTATATTTTAAGAATAAAACAAAGCAAAATCAATTAAACTTCATCAGATATTATTATTATTATCCCCCTCATGAAGGTGACTTTGTGACTTCCAAATTCGTCCTTCAATTTTTTTTGTTATATTTTGTTTTTGTTTATTCCTTTCCCTTATTATTACTTATTATTATTATTATTATTATTATTATTATTATTATTATTATTATTATTATTATTATTATTATTATTATTATAGTTTCTTATTACCGTCATCATTTTTATGCATAACAATCTTATTCCCAGTCCTTTCCCCAGTTTGTATCCCTTTTCCTCCATTTTCTGTACATACTACCCTAGGTATTCATGATCTTTTCAGGAAGTCACCCCCGTTCCCTCTATCCTTCTATAAACACAGCACGCAGAGAAGTGCAACAATATAAAATCCAAATGGAGCAGTGACTAACAACAAACAAAATGACTGCATCACCTCAAAAATCCACTATTACCTTACTCGACCCAGACAGAAGCGAATCTAACACCCAGGCCATCAACATTCCTATCAAACAATAGTCTCTCTCTCTCTCTCTCTCTCTCTCTCTCTCTCTCTCTCTCTCTCTCTCTCTCTCTCTCTCTCTCTTCTCTCTCTTCTCTCTCTCATCTCTCTCTTCCTCTGTCTCTCTCTCTCCTCTCTCTCTTCTCTCTTTGGCTCGGGTGCCTCTCCGCGCCTTACCTCTCGAACCCTTAGCAAGCTGTCTCCGTTCCTCTTCTTCTCCCTCCTTCTCCTCACTCTCCTCACCTCTCTCTCTCTCTCTCTCTCTCTCTCTCTCTCTCTCTCTCTCTCTCTCTCTCTCTCCTCTCTCTCTCCTCTCTCTCTCTCTTCTCCTCCTCTCTCTCTCCCCCTCTCTCTCTCTCTCCTCTCCTCTTTCCTCTCCCTCTCTCACTCTCTGTCTCTTCTCACTTTTTACTATTCGGGCTCTCTCTCTCTCTCTCTCGTCTCTCTCTCTCTCTCTCCCTCCTCTCTCTCTCTCTCTACTCTCTCTCTCTCTCCCTCTCTTCTCTCTCTCTCTCTCTCTGGCTCTCTCCTCTCTCTCTCTCTCCTCTCCTCTCTTCTCTCTCACCTCTTCTCTCTCTCTCTCTCTCTCCTTCTCTCTCTCTCCTCTCTCTCTCTCTCCTGTCTCTCTCCTCTCTCCTCTCCTCTTCTCTCTCTCTCTCTCATAAACAACCCTTCATTCTAGGTTTGACCTTTGTTTCACCCCTTCACATCAACAATTCACTTCAAGAGCCACACCTAAACTAAATACATTGAAAACTCTATCTGGCACAAACCGTGGCCAACATTAAGAAACTCCTCACAATTGTATACAGACAATACCTTCGCCCCTTAAATTATGCATTACCTGCCTGGGTTCCCACAATATTACAATCCAATATTCAGAAATTATAAACCTTACAAAATAAAAGTTCTAAAGATATCAACAGGATGCCTTCCCTTCACACCCATCCATCATCTACTAACTGAACCAAAAAAAATACTACCTTTAAAAGCCTATCTAGTCATGATAGGCTGTCAATTATACAGTACATCACCCAAATGATCACCCCCAGCAACAAGAAGGGGAAAAAAATCACAACAAGCATTATACTATTCTAACATATACAATACGCTCACCCTCACCTTCACCACCTCCACCTCTAGATACTCCCATTATTTAAACACATCCACACTAAATTAACTTTAAAAGAACAGATTTCTCGCGTTACCAAATAACTCTATCCTTCAAACGTCCACCTCAAATATCCACAGAACAAACCTTGGACCGTGAAATCCACCTAATAGCTATTCCGTCTCCACTCTGGGACCATCCCCCCTTTCAGAATATAAATTGATAATTAATAATTGTAAATAAAATGAGCGGGAGTATATAATATATAGTATGTATATATATATATATATATATATATATATATATATATATATTATATATATATTATATATATATTATATATATATATATATGATATATATATATATATAAATATATATATAGTTATACTATATATATATATATGTATTTTATATATATATATATGTTATATTTTATATATATATGTATATATATATATATATATATATTGTTATATATAATATATATATAATGTATATATATATATATATGTATATATATATATATATGTTATATATATATATATATATGTATATATATATATAGTATATATATATATTATATATATATATATATATATATATATATTATATATATATATATATATATATAATATATAATATATTATATATAATATATATATATATAATATATAATATATGACCAAGAAAGGAGGGAAGATTGTGATTGAATGGATTTGGAAGTTATGGCCGGTATAGTTCCTAGAAATTGGATGAGAGAAGTATTAGTACCCTTATGTAAGGGTAAGGGGAATAAGTTGAACTGTAGGAACTATAAGGGATAGTTTTTAATTGAGCTGTTGTAGAGGGAAGAATTATGCCGGTATTATTCGGTTGAAGAGAAGAGTAAAGCGGGTCGAGTGAGCTGGATGGATGCTGATTGGTGAGAGAATCAATGTGTGCATTTTAGGACAGTGGTCAGGAGGATGTGTGGATCAAATTTTTAACACAGGATAGTAGGATACCATTAGACAGCAATTGCTTCAACAGTTGATCTCGAGCTTATTTGCTAAAACGTCCAAGTATATCAATAACAGGCGTATAACCAGGATTAATAGGGAAGCTCTATCGCTGCAAAGGTTTAGTGATATAGAGGTGTTGTGGTAAGCTTTCTGAATGGAATCAAAAGTATGTATGACGATGATTGAAAGGCGTTGGTAACAATAAATAGAGTTGAAAGTAATTGGTTAATATTAATAGCGACGTAACGGCAGCGGATTGTGTTATGACTCTTTGGTTATTTAATTCTTAATAATTATTTGAATAGGTGTTATGAAAGAAATTAGAGGGTGGGGGGTGGCATGGGAAGGGTGTTATGAAATGATAGGCGAAAGGAAAGAGAAGTGGAGGGTGCCCCCCTTTGGTTTATTGGTGGCGGAGATATTTTGGTCTTTGTGCGGTGAATCTGAAGAAAGTTCTGCGAGAGGAAATTGCTAAGAGCAGGGGTTTTTTGAAGTAAACGTAGATTAAAGAGTAAAGGTTATGTTTGGGAATGAGGAAGTCCCTCGCTGTGAAGTGGTATGTTAGAGTATGGTGAGCAAACGTGGAACAGTGATCCGAGTTTTTAAATATTAGGATATTATGTTGGATGAACAAGGAACGCGATAAGTGCCGAAATGTATTGGGCAGAAATTGGAGAATACATGGAAGGTGGCTGACGGCAATTAAGGTCCTTTGGTGGATGCTAAAGGGGACTAGTCCTTGAGTGCGCTAATGGGTTTTTGCATGAGGGTAATGTGTGGATTACCTGTGTTAATGGTAGGTAGGGGTAAGTGAAGAACTAATGGCTGGGAATAACGATTAAAGTTTCCAAGGTACATAAGTGCCTTAATATGGACAACTCTTAGGGGCGGGTTAGGTTTAGAGGAAAGGATTGATAAAATGAGAATGAACGCATTAGGGAGTTTGTTTGTGGTGTGAGAGGAAATGTAGTAGCGGTAAATGAGAGATGAGATCAGAGATCGAGGGTGCAGTTGAAGATATTTGCTTGGTTTATATTGTGAAACGGAATGGATGATGGTTCGGGTGTGGTGTGTGTGTTTTCTGGTTAAGCCGATGTTATAGTGGTCAAGTGTGCTCGGGAATCGACCAGCTGGGAGACCGAAGAAAAGTGTGATTGAGTCAGTAAGGGATTGCCATGTCTGAAGGAAAGGATGTGAGTTTGGCAGGGCGAAAAGAAGGGTGCATCAACGAGTGAGTGGCGAGCGTTTTGTGAGGGGGTTATGGGTGGTGACTTTCCCCAAGAGGGATGATATTCCCACAATTGACGAATGCTGCCACAGTGAGGGTCTGTCGCAGTCTCGTGAAACCTTTAGGATTGTATTTTTTCTGACTGCGACGGGTTCTCATTTGGGGGTATAAAGAGCGACTGTAAAAGGGGGTTTTCTTTTTGACTTGCATCATGTTCTTCTACTACTATTCGTTTCCGGCTGTATGCTACGCACAACTCACCCCGTCAATCTGGGGATATGCCGGTATTATTTATTATATATATATTATATATATATATATATATATATATATGTATAGATAGTAGTACTTATAGTATAGTGAAGTTCAAAAAGTATAATAGTATATATATATATATATATAGTATATAGTATATATTATATAATATAGTATATATAGTAATATATATTAGTATATATATTAGTTATGATTAAGGCGTTAATAGGGAAGGGCTCATGGCAGTGTTTAGTGGATGATATGGTGTTGGGTGGTAGGCTTCTGGAATGGGGAATCAAAAGTATGTGATGTATGAGGATAATGTGAGCGGTGGTGGTAAGAATAAATGGTGTGTCAAGGTGATTGGTTAGTATAAATTAGCAGGAGTAGACAGGGTTGTGTTAATTGTTCCTTGGTTATTCAAGTTTATATTATGGGAGTGGGGTTGATGGAAAAGAAATTAGAGGGTGGGGGTGGCAAGGAAAATGGTGTTAGAATGAAATGGTAGAATGGAGATGAGCGGCAGGGTACCAGTCTACTACTATTATTACTGCGGATGATTTGGGTTCGTTTTGGGCTAAAAGAATCTGAAGAGAGTTTGAGAAAGTTTGGTAAGAAAGATTTGCAGGTGTGGTAAAAGGAGGGGTTTGCAAGTAAAACGGTAGATAGGGAGTAAGGTTTATGGTTGCTTGAGTGGAGGACAGTCCTCAGTTGTGAAGTTTATGTATTAGATGGTCGAGCAGCTGGAGACAAGGTGTCTGAGTTAAATTATTGTTTAGGGGTAACTGTGTTGGATGAGAAGCGGAACGGATGATGTAAAGGTGTAGTAGGAATGTTTTTTGTGAATGGCCAGGAGAGGGTGAGCTTGGGTGTGGGCCAATTAATCGTTGGTGAATGTAAAAAGGAGACTAAGTTCTGGGATCGCTAGGGGTCTTGTCATTGAGTGGTGTATTTGTTGTGTGTATACCGCTGTGTTATTGTAAATAATAGTAGTGAAGGACTATGGTTCTGGAATAAAGAAGTATATCTTAGATCTTATTAAGGTTCAATGTGGTGGTTCAGGAGTGGACAATCGATTGAGGGGGCGTGCCTGACTGGTGTTGAGAAGTGAATTGATGGAGAGATGGAGGGGAATGACGTTGGTAGGGAGAGTTAGTGTGGTGTGAGTGTGGTAATGCGAGAAGAATAAGAATGAAGGTTATAAATGAGATGGTTTGTCAGTGGAAAGGCATGAATGATGATATGTCGGGTTGTTAAGCGGGATGTATAGTGGTGAGTGTGGAAAGAACTGACAGAATATTCATGAGACTGTGGAAAAGAGTTGGGGATTGAGTCAGAACCTGAATGTTTTGAAGGAGTGAACCTGTGAGTTTGGCTCGAGTGGCGCGAGAGAAGGTGCGATAGAGTAAGGAGAGAAGAATTGGCGGGGTTTTTTTGAGGGGGGTTATGATTGTGGCTCAGGCGGACGGTTGGGCGCAGGGGAATGAAACACCCTTCCCTAAACGATTTACCCAATAGGTGAGGATTCCGTCGCGGTCCCCGGTGATAGCTCTAGGGGTGGAGTTTTCTGAATTGCGACGAGTTTCTTACTATTAATGGTATTACTGAGGGGGCCGGTAAGAAGGCTGGGCTTTTCCTTTTTTTTCGACTTTTTGTCATATTCTTCTACTGCTTTTCTTTTCCGATGCTTGTTACGCACCTTACTCCCAGTCTTGGGAATAAAAAGGAAGACGAAGAAGATGAGAGATATATATTACTTTACTTTGTATCCTCCTGCTCTCCTACAAGTAGCGGGCTACCTCGAGATATTGTACACCACAGTAGGGCGGGCCTATAAGTCCGTTAGAATTAGAACATTAGCAATAAAAAGACAGTAAGAAGCCACATGGGCTATCGAGACTGTATTGAAGTTGCATCTAATGTCCGTTAAGTAAGGGCGGTATGGTAAGAGTTATTCTGTGTCGTCGTTAATCTGGAAAGATATCTTTGACAGCGGGGGAAGGAAGGGTACGGGTAAGGGTACGTGCTTTATTAATTTTGAATTTATATCCAGAGCGGAGACGGGACAGCATTGCCCGAGTTTGACGGAACAGCATTGGTTCTACATTGGATATTTTAGGTGGATGTACTTGAAGTATGGAGTTATTTGGGTATGAGAAGATCGTTCTTAAAGTTAACCGAGTGGGGAAGTGTTTAATAATGGGAGTATCAAGTAGGGGGGGGGAGAGTATTGTATATGTTAGAATGGTATAATTCTGCGTGTGATTTTTTTTCCTTCTTGGTGCAAGTGGTGATCATTTGAGAGTGATTTACTTAAAAGTAGAATTTTTATTTGTTATTGGTGATGGATGGTTGTGGAGGAAAGTCACACAGTTATTGCCCAGAACAGAGCTTTATATTGTATGGTTTCTAATTTCTGAAAGTAATATATATATATTATATATTATATATATAGTACTATATATAATATATATACTATATATTAAAAAACCATATATATAATAACTATAGAATATATAGTATATATACTTTTTTTTTATAATTTTTTTTTTATTATTTTTTATATTTATTTTTCATTTATTATATGTGCTTATTTATTTTCTGTTTCTCTAAAAGAATGTTGTTAATTTTTAATTAAATAGAATATTTCTTAATAAATATGAAAATTACGTTGGAAAGGCTCCATAGCCTAATATAGGTGCTACGATCGAAGGTAATGAACATAATATGTTGGCGAACAATTACTTTGAGAAAACCATTCCAAAGTTTTCTGATCTCATAAAATTAAAATTAAATTAACCTTTTTGATCTACAGTTTTTTTTTTATTAATTCTTCTGACCCAAGTTATTTTTTTTATTTTTTATTTTCAGTTAATTTAAATGGTTTCATTGTAAATAGTGCTGTATAGATCTGTGTTAATGTTTCAAGATAAATATAGAATAATAATTGAAATGAAAATTTTCTGTTAATTTTCTTTTTTAATGTTTTTAGATGTTCTCTGTTAAATTTTCATTTCTTAATTTACATATCTAAAAGATACACATAAAATGAGGTAATGATACTCTTAATTAGTTTTCATTATTATTTTTTAAACGTATTAATTTAAGGATACATTTAAACCATCCCCGTTATATGTTATCACATTGTACCTGTTATAAGGATATATTGTACAGCTCGGAAAGTAAATTAGTTTTTGAATATTTTTTTATTAACCTTTTGCTTTTTAAGATTTATTAATTTTTTTATTAAAATATTATTTATATCAAGTTTTCACTTTGGTTTTCGCTATCTAATTGACCACCTTGGTCATTTATCACTGGGTTGGCTCAACATGGAACTCCCGAGATCTGAGAGATTATATTCACACTTTTCTCCCTATATAGATATCTCTCTGTATTCTCTTTCCTTCACTAATCACTTCATAGGTTTCCGCTTTGACGACTCACACGGAAGGGATCATTACCAAGGGCTGCGGAGTCGGAGCCGCAAGGTTTTAGGTGGAGTTATTCTCTCTGAAATCAAACGTTTTGTTAATTCCTTTCAAAATCGTAGATCTCGTCATTTTTGTTCTTTGACAAGTTGACTCATTGTCTGAGTATACTAATACTCTCTCCAGAGTGGTTACGAAAGGAATGGAATGACGCCAACCATTGATTACAAGTTTTTGTAGATTATCAAGTTCACACCACATCTATTCTAGGAGGGGAACTTCTCTAGGTAATTTCTACCTAGGATCCGGATTAAGGATCGAACCCACGCCCTTGCCATGCGACTCTGTCGCTCTACCGATTGAGCCACTGTAGGTGATATTTTCATAGGGTTGGAGTACAGTGATACAGGTTGTTAGAATAGATTTGTCATGGGATGTTAAGACGTTTATTTTATAATAACAGCGGCCTAATTAAGAGTCGGATGCGTTAAGTTCTTGAATCATTATAGTCATTTGCAGTGTTGTTCCAGCGTGTGGATAATTATGGCCTGTATTTTCTTTAGTTTTCTTGAGTCATGGTCGAATGATTGAAGTGTGCCGCAATTGACCTACAATTTGAGAGAACTTCGCTGGCTGATGTTTGAAATGTCATCATTTATAATGTTATAGTGCAGTTGGTGACGACGAAGTTTGTGTTATTCGTTCAAGAAAATAAGAAAGAGCTTTTTTATATTGGCACCAGAATCTCTAATGACACTGAACATCATATGGAGATAATTTCCTTTTCACCAAAATTTCATTAAATATGTTATTGAGATAACCACCTGTGTGACGTCCATTGAATGGTTCATACTTAACACAATATTTAAGCGTTTGAAATTCTTTTCTACATAATGATTAGTCCGAGATAACAAAGAAACTCCAGATTAAATATTTGACCATTCTTTAGTAGAGAAAGCTAACTTGGATAATTGTTTGATAGAGGTTATTAATTCTGAAGCTCTAGTTTTAACGTAGTCATATTTTCTGACAAACAATATCTCTGTAATTTTTCCTTTGATGTAGTTTGTATAAAGGAACCGCTCCATTCATTGATCCGTACAAAGTCGAGAACGTGAGAAAACAGTGTTTTTCATTGTCATCAATTCTACAATTTTATTATCCATCCTTCATGTTTTTCGTTTTTAGCTTCCCATATGTTTGTATTTTCTATACAAGTTTCAAGAATAATCTGCTTCATTCTCAAATCTGGTATTGGAGATCCTTTCCTCTTTTACTCGTTTTCTTTTCTATCTCTTTCTTGTGTTTGCTGCTTAAATGCTTTCTTAACACAGATGTCGCTCTTCCTTTCCGAGAATAATCACTATTACAAAGTATACACTTTGCGATATCATTGCATACAATATAGAGAAGTAATGCCAAACCACACTGGATGAGGATACCATTACACAATTGCTTCAACAGTTGATCTCGAGCATATATGCTCATACGTACAAGTATATCAATATTGTTTGACCTCTAGTGTCTGTGTATCCCATATTACTCCACCAAACTCAGTTTGGTCAAATGATAAAAGTCGCTAAATTTTCTAACAAGTCGTCCCATCGGACCATTTCAAACTCGCATTCGCATGTGTTAAGTGCAAATGCGAATTTATTTTAATCGCGAATATGAATACGAATATTTTTTTTTTTTAATGTTCGTGAATGCGAATATTCGGTCCATATTTTATATATATTGTAGACTACGTGATTGAGTCCACTACAATTTTGGAAGGTTGATTGAAAGTTCCAATGGCAAATATCAACATTTATTGAGGTTGCTCAGTTATGGGTCTATGTATACACCCCTTTCAAGATAGAATCCTTGTCATAGCCGGATTCAATCCAGAATAAAACTTGAACCCCAGGCTTTGTAAATTTTTGGATAAAAAGGTGCTTGAATGCACTACGGGCTGTATGTTGATATCAGGAATGAATGCACATGAATACGTTAGGCTATATCTTAAGGCAACAAAAGTGACCAGGACAAAGAAATGCTTAGAGTCTGTCCGACCGCTACGGTACCCCGGTTCAGTGTTTTGGTCAGGATTTCTGTTAGTCCATTTAACGACTGGGAATGTGAACCCGACGGCCAGCCCGCGTCCTTCTTTCACCCGGTGGTGGAGCCAGAGTGGAGCAAAGGACAGGTGCATGAGGAGGTGAAGAAACAGGCGACGGAACTGGAGGTGTTCAAGGATGAGGTGGCGGAGAATCAGGAGAAGACAAAGGAGATGAAGGTGGATAAAGGTCGGAATGCAGGAGTTGAAGGGGAAGTAGGGAACGGAATGTCTGGAGGAGGTGGAAAGTCAGAAGGTTCCGGAGGGTCGGCTTCTAGGAAAGCTGACTTTAGACGGTCGATGCAGACTTCTGTTCGCATAGGGCGTTGAATGGTGAAGAATTTCACTGCCCTGCGCAAGACCTTAAACGGGCCGTCCAACCGAGTCTGCAGAGCAGTCTTGTGAGCGTCGTGGCGAACGAAAACACGGGTGCATGTGGCCAGTTCTCTCGGAACGAAAGAGTAGACCGTCTGGAAGGTGATGGTCTCCATGACACAGCACAGTTCTTCAAACGGGTGAGGTAGGAGAGAGGATCCGACGAAGATGAAGGTGAAGATTGGGAAAAAAATCGCCTGGCATGCGTAAGGGAGAACCATAGTCTAGTTCCGCCGCTGTGCAATGAAGATCTTCCTTGAGGGCGGAGCGGATGCCCAAAAGTACAAAAGAAATAGCCTCATTCCAGTAAGCTGGTGGTGAAATCTTTCTACAATCCCATTTGAAGTCGGATGAAATGCCCGGAAAATTTCATCCACTTCGCACGAACAGAAAAAAAAATATCGCAATTTTTCATTTCAAAATCCAAAGTGTGAGCACAAAACTCAAAAAATCGAAAAAGTACTTCGTGCATATTGACGAAAATAATGGACTTGACTTACATATCTATATTTCAAGTTGAAGTCATTTCGAAAAAAATTCTGAAAGTTGATACGACAAATGTCAAAAACATGGGTTTTTAAAAATTGAAAATTTTGAAAGAATGACTACAGACACAGAAAAACACTCTAAAACGACGTTTTAGAGGCAAACAAAGCTACAGTTTGGTGTTTATAGGGTCAAAATCGGCTGAAAATTCCGAATTTTATGTCCATTTTTATTGGGGGTGAAAATTGGGCTTAGTGTGAACCGAATATTGGATCTTCCCCTCAAACGTTGCATCATCCAGAAAGAGTACGGACTGCATAGGAGTAACTAGGAAGGGGCAAAGAGGGCATGTCTCCCCAGATTGCCAATTTGTTTATTCAATAAAAATTTATAACAAGCTTACTGATTTTTTCAGATAATTATGAAATCATGGACCTCCCAAGCCAAATTCCCTAGTTATGCCAATTAATGGTACGGAGAAGACACACGTTGAAGTGGTAATCTGTCTAAGCAATTAGCAGCAAAACATGACCTGTGGTGGATAATCATCAGCTTACAGACTTTGTACACGTTGAAGATGGTAAGGATACATACAGGCTGTGTTCATGAACTATCATCCATGTGATGTTTCGACGTACAGGAAATCAGGAAATGTTGCAGTCAATTGTCGTGTGCCGGTACCAAGGTCGTCGCAACATGTTGTACTATACATTCTACCATATTGGCCGTGAGAGTTGCTATAGGTCGACGCTCGTGGTCCCATGCACCCTGTCTCCGCTACTCATCAAAATATTGTGGTAAATATTTGATGGTTCGGCTACCGTCTATCAGAAAACGTTCTCCGATACAGCCGTGCAACTCTACGTTCACTGCCATTAGCGCGACCGTACATATAAGTCATGTCTGCCTGATCACGATAGGAGTATCCCGCCATGATTGGAACTCATGATGAACCTAATTATTGTACAAGACTTACAGACAAAGGTTGCCAACAGCAATAGAACACACGTCGCACGTTCTGTAAAGAAAAAGTCACCTTAGGCAGGGTGTTCGTAGAATGTTCATTTGAAGTAAAGAAGACGACGGGCACTATGCCACCATACAATTTGTAATTACAGTAACATGGATATGGGGAATCATATTGATAGTGCAAGAAATTATATATTCATCACCGTAACATTATTAATGCTACGGATTTATTCTAAACATACCTAAATACCTTGAGTGTCTTTTTCCTGGAGATACTAAACCAATGCAACGCACAATTAAAATGACTACCAACAATTTTATTTTCAGATTGGTTGGTTTAGCTTAGTACATCGTACTTTGGGCAGGCGTGCTCTCGGTGCAACCCAACCCAAGTATAACTCCCTAACCATGCATTTCAGGATGTTGTGTATGGCATAAGTTATGCTTGTGTAGGTCTGGGAAACCCATTCCCTCAGTTTGTACAAGTATTTCTGAAACACCCTGTATATACATAGCAAAGAATATATGACGCTGTCAACTGTTTTTAAAATTCAAGTTCACACAGTGGGAACAGTTGCAAATAATTGTTGATAAGCAAAATTTGTAATTATTTTTCTTTTCACATAATATATTTGAGTTTTTTTTATTATTATCAATTGTTCTTTAAAAATGTAAATATGAAAATAAGCTAAAATAAAATAAATATTTACAGACTTGAACAGAGACAAGAAAAAAATAAATAAAATTTGTAAGTTTGTCATGTACATAAACTTTGCTAAATTTAAAAAGTTGAAAAAGTTTTTTATTTTTTCATTTAAAAATAGTGATATCGCTAAGAACAGCGTAAAAGAGCAGGCACTACCACTTCCGCTACTTTTCCGAAAATGAAAAAGAAGCGCTGCTAATATATATTTATATATATATATATATATATATATATATATATATATATATATATATATATATATATATATATATATTATATATATATATATATATATATATATATATATATATATATATATAGTATATATTTATATATATATATATATATTATATACATTTATATATTATTATTTATATATTTATATATATATATATATATATATATATATATATATATATATATATTACATATATATATATATATATATATATTATATATATATATATATATATATGCTATATATTTATATATATATATATATATATATATATATATATATATATTTATATATATATATATATATATATATATAAATTTTATATATATATATATATATATATATATATATATATATATATATATATATATATATATATATATATTATATATATATATATATATATATATATATATATATATATATTGCAAGGTCCTATATTTGGTGACCAAAAATGGAGAAGGACATAGAGGCTAGTGTACGCGCTAGCACTGATTGTTCTGCATTTCAGAATTCTCCAACAACATATAGAGTACATATCCATGGGAATTACCACAAAGGCCGTGGCAAAGACTGCATATTGATTATGCAGAACCTTTTAATGAATTTTATTTTCTTATCGTGATAGATTCCTATAGCAAATGGCCTGAAGTGATTCAAACTACAAAAATAGATTCTACTACTGCCAAGAAAATTCTTGTGAGGATTTTTGCTACACATGGATTACTAGAACACATAGTTACTGATAATGGTAGGCAGTTTGTATCAGAAGATTTTGAGATGTTCTTAAAACACAATGGTAATTTACTATTAACGAAGAGCTTGAAAGATTTGTCCAAGCTTTCAAAAGGAACATGAAATGCCGAAATGCTGAGTACAAAAAACATTGATACAGAAATTAATATATTTCTATTATTGTATGGAACAACTCCTCATTCTACGACTGGAATTCCTCCTCCACATTTATTAATGAACAGACATTTAAGAAATTATTTAGATCTAATGCTACCAGATCTTCAGAACAAAAGAACATCTCAATGGAAAATTTTACAGGAAAATAAATTTCACAATTTTAGATCTTTCGATCCTTCGACACCTGTATGGGCAAGAATATACAACTCAAGCAAGTAATGAGAACCAGCAATCGTAAATAAAAGACTTGGAAATATACACTATGATGTCACAACAGAGAACAGGATTATGAAACGGCATGTGGACCAACTCAGCCGAGACATGAAGATTATTCTCCCCCCATATAAAGTACAGAAACAGAACAGTGTAGACGTATTCTTCCACCAAGACAATCTCGTGGTGTACCTCCAGAAAAATACGTTCCTTCTTAAAAAGAGGGAGATGTTGTTATGTATATATAGTTTTATGTATGTAATATATATATATAAATAAAAATTCCTTTTTTTTTTTTATTTGGTTAAATATTTTACTTTGTATATGATTTCAATAGAGAAACCCTTTTGTGTCAGACTTCCTTTCAGTAACAAATAGAGCAGACCTCTAGTTTTGATTTGGCTTCAAGACTTTTTGACGAGGATGGGATATATCTTAAATATTATATTTGTCTTCGTATATTAATTAGTTGTGTTTATTGTTGACAGGTACGTGTAACTTGTAAACATAGTAATATATATATATATATATATATATTATATATATATATATATATATATATATATAAATAAAATACAAAAAAATATATATATATATATATATATATATATATATATATATATATATATATATATATATATATATATATATATATATATATATATATATATATATATATATTGAAAGTCGCTTATTGGAAGATTCATTCATGCATAAAAATCAATTTTAGATTTTCGATATCAATCTCAACGGCATATGTCCGAGTAACTATCTTTATATCAAGTCCATCAATTTGGACACATGTGCATCGAAGCACATCAATGGCAGAGTCATGAAATATTACGAAAAAAAATATATAATAAAAGAAGACATTAAATAATTATGGATTTAAAATATAAAATAATTATAGCTTTAAAACTATGCTTTTAACGATCGAATATCGATTTTTATCAAAATTATAAAAAAAAAAAAAAAATTTCGATCATTCAAAAATACCTTTATAGTTTCGTAATTAAATTTTAAATTTTTGATTGATAAAAATGACCAAATGAGGAGATTTGTCTCTAGACTGACAAACAGACAAACATAAAATTCCAAAGAATATCGGGAATCAATAATTTAAAAAAAAAAATGAAAAGAAAGAAAAAAAAAAGAAAATTTTTTAACTGAAAATAAATCACATTAGAGTTAAGCCTAAGGGGAAACCTCGCAACATCTGAAGTACCGGTTTCCTCAACTTTAAAGAAACACACACACATACATATATAAATATGTACATATTTAGACGATATGTAAATATGTACCCTGAAGGATATATATATATATATATATATATATATATATTTCTTTATTTATATATATATATATATATATATATATATATATATATATTATATAAAGAAATATAGACACTGAGATATATATATATATATATATATATATATATATATATATATATATATATATATATATATAATATATATTTGTTATATATATATTTATTTATATCTATATAAAAATAGCAGTATATATATATATATATTATAAGGTTAAGTTATTATATATTATATATATATAAATATATATATATATATATATATATATATATATATATATATATATATATATATATATATATATATATATATATATATATATATATATATGAAGATTTCTTTGAGGCCATTCATCTTAAAAATCAATTAAGTAATCTTATACCGTATTATCTTAATGATCACACCTTTACCTCTTTGGAAATGAAGAGAGAGAGAGAGAGAGAGAGAGAGAGAGAGAGAGAGAGAGAGAGAGAGAGAGAGAGAGAGAGAGAGAGAGAGAGAGAGAGAGAGAGAGAGAGAGAGAGAGAGAGATTACCAATTACTTTATTATTTAATAAAGTATTTTTGCTTTTATCAAACATTTCTTAAAGATTTGTGTATATAAATAGAAAAATAAAAAATGTTTAAAGAAATTCTCTCTATTCTTATAATAAAATAAAATGAGATATGAAACTTCATAAAATATATATATTATTAGTAACAGATGCCACACCTTCAAACTTTAATCATTTCAAAATTATTCATAGAGAGAGTCTGAGGTTAATTAACATGCCCTTCACTACAAGTGTATCCGATAATAAATTGTTTATTAGTATCATAAAAACTTCGTTGACTTGATACAATATTGCTATGGATAATCAATTTATTTCTTCGAATTACGTATTTAATTAAAGGAATGACTACAAAATACCCTTTTTGAAAAAATCAAAGACATTTAAACTCGCAATAATAATATTAGAAATAAATTTAATACCTATAGTTGTAATAGTATTTAAATATTTAATATGTTAATAATATTTAAACAATAAGATTACAGCTAAAAATAATAATAATAAAAAAAAATAACTCTAAGCTATAATTCATTCAATTGTATTTCGAAAACTAAAAACATTTTTTAAATATATACAATATGAAAATACGTAGTAAAAAACGTTCCAAATTTTAATTAAAAAATGTTTATTTAAATTAAAGTTATTTTTTTAATTTCTCAAACCTTAAATTAAATCAAAGGCTGAAATAATTCCTAAATACTATTAATAATAGAATTGAAAGGATTTTGTAAACTAAGAAAAAAAAATTTTGCTCCTACTCTAAATTATCTTTTCATGCTATCAATTATGATTTATTATTTATGTATTTTAATGTTCTCATTCCCATCCAAATTGACAGAACATTAATACACATCCCTATTTGTTAATATCTAGTTTTCACTATATTTATTTTATTATTATTATTATTATTATTATTATTATTATTATTATTATTATTATTATTATTATTATTATTATTATTATTATTATTATATTTTCTTGTGTTTAAACCATATTTTGCATTCTTTTTCTTAGATCAAATTATTTTATGTACATGTAAATTAATAAATTAATTACTTAATAAATAATTTAATAAATAACTAAATAAATAAATATATATATATATATATATATATATATATATATATATATATATATATATATATATATATATATATATATATATATATATATATATATATATATATATATATATATATATATATATATATATATATAATATATGTATATATATATATATATATATATATATATATATATATATATATATATATATATATATATATATATATATATATATATATATATATATATATATATATATATATATATATATATATAAATTATATATATATATATATAAAAATAGGCTCTGCTAGTATATACTAACGGAACTAGTTTTTTCAGTAACGGAGTAACGGACTCGTTACTTTTTCTTTCATGTAACGCTCCGAATAAGTTCCGTTATTTTTTTCTCCGTTACTTTTTAGTCCGTTACATTTTGTTCGACTTTCTTTGAATGCTGATAGTCAAGCTATAAAACTCTTTTATAATATATATATATATATATATATATATATATATATATATATATATATATATATATATATATATATATATATATATATATATATATATATATATATATATATATATATATAATGAATAGGGATAGTGCTTTCGTAACTGATGAGATGAATGTGACTCTCAGGTGTCCTATGTCTTTGCCTGTGATTACATTTGATCGGGTGCATGGGCTCCTGAGATCTATGAACGTTAGGAAGGCGGGTGGCCCGGATGGCATTCCTCCCCGAGTTTTGAGGGAGTGTGCTTCCGAGCTGGCCCCTCCCCTCGTTCAACTATATTCTCTATGTCTCAATACTAACACTTTCCCTCAGTGTTGGAAGCACGCACATGTCCAACCTATTCCGAAAAAAGGAAGCCGCTTCTGATCCTTCTAACTATCGCCCTATAGCTCTCACCTGTATTCATCTAAGATCTTTGAAACCCTTCTTAACTCTCACTTCTTAGACCATCTGGAATCTCATTCTCTTCTTTCCGATCGCCAGTACGGCTTTCGGCGTTCGAGGTCTACTGGTGATATACTTTCCTATTTAACCGATTTATGGTTTTCCGCCCTTAGGAACTACGGGGAGACTTGCATGATCTTCTCACCTGCACATCTAACTCTATCCACTCATATGCCGATGACTCGACCCTTCATTCTTCAACTCATTTCAATTCTGCTACCTCTTTTACTTCTAGAATTGCCTCTCGTCTTAATCTTTCCGATTCTATTCTCGCTGATCTGGATAGAATTTCCGATTGGGGTCGTCTCAACCTTGTGAAATTCAATTCTTTAAAAACTCAACTTCTACAAATCTCCCTCTCTAAAACACCTTCTAACTTTCCTATCTCTTTCGACGGTTCTCTCGTCTCTCCTGTTGACAATATAAACATCCTTGGCCTTAACATAAACAAAAAAATGTCTTGGAAACCTCACATCACAACGGTTGCTAGGGCGGCCTCAAAGAACTGGGAGTTCTGTTTAGACTGCGAGACTTTTTTTCCTCTTCTCAGTTACTCCAGCTATACAAAGGTCTCATCCGCCCTTGTATGGAGTACTGTTCTCATATCTGGGGGGCTCTGGTTTCACCCAGCTTTTGGACAGGGTCGAGTCAAAAGCCAAAAGGCTTATAAACTGTTCTGTACTTTCCAGTTCACTTGACCCTCTATCTTTGCGGCGCGATGTTGGTACTTTATCTCTTTTCTATAGGTACCGCAACGGCAGGTGTTCGAGGTAACTTACCACTCGCGTACCACCACCTTTACGACGCCCTCGTAGCACAAGGGGTGCTGTGTCTGCGCAAGTTTTCTGTAGATATTGGTAACTCCAGGCTAGTTCGCTGCGGTGCTTCCTTCTTTCCTGCCACCTCTGTTCTGTGGAATTCTCTTCCATCTTCTGTGTTTCCTGCTGAATTTAATCTCCCTCACTTTAAAGCCTGCGTCTGTGCTCATCTGCGTAATTTGCGCTAGCGGATGAAATTTTGGCGTGCAACACCCCCTCCCTGAATAGGCTCTCTCAAAACTGATGAGATGAATGTGACTAGAATGTGGTGGGAACACTTCGAAAATATGCATAACATCTGCATAGGTGATAGTGAATGTTTGTGGGTTTGATGGTGCAAGGAATAGGTATTTTGGGCATGAGGTCATTAGTAAGGAGGAGGTAATGTGTAGAGCGAGAAAGTTGAAGAATGGTAAATCTGCAGGTATAGATGAAATTACCGGTGAAATGATCAAGAACGGAGGCGATGGTGATTGATTGGATTTGGAAGTTGTGTAATAAAATGTTTATGGAGAGCATAGTTCCGAGGGATTGGAGGAGAGCAGTAATAGTACCCTTATATAAGGGTAAATGAGATAAGGGTAACTGTAGGAATTATAGGGAAATTAGTTTATTAAGTGTAGTAGGGAAGATATATACTTATATTTTGGTCGAAAGAATGCGTCGAGTGACTGAAGGACTGATTGTGAAGAACAAGGTGCGTTTAGAAGTGGTAGAGGATGTGTGGATCAAATCTTTACATTGAAACAAATGATTGAGAAAATGAGGGAGTAGAAGAATAAATTGTATTTAGGTTTTTTGTATTTGCAAACAGGCGTATGAAATGATTAATACGGAAGCTCTATGGCAGGTGTTATTGATATATGGTGTTGGTGGTAAGCTTCTGAATGGAATCAAAAGTATATATGACGATAGTAAAGCGTGTGTAAGAATATATGGAGTTGAAAGTGATTGTTTTAATATTAATAGCGGAGTGAGGCAGGGATGTGCTATGTCTTCTTGGTTATTCAATTTGTATATGGATGGGGTTATGAAAGAATTAGAGGTGGGATGGCAGGGGATGGTGTTAGAATCAGGGTTGTGGAGTCGTTTCAAAATTTTCCGACTCCGACTCCACCCTCTTCAAAATTACCGACTCCGACACCGCTTCCGACTCCTACCCGACTCCGACTCCACTCTTCAAAATTACCGACTCCCCGACTCCGACTCCGACTCCGGGTCCAAAATGGAGGATGCCCTACCTATTATATGCGGATGATTTGGTTTTGTGTGGCGAATCTGAGAGAGTTTGAGAGGATTGGTAGAGAGATTTGGCAGGGTGTGTAAAAGGAGATGTTTGAAGGTAAACGTAGATAAGAGTAAGGTTATGGTTGTGAGTGAGGACAGTCCTCGGTGTGAAGTTATGTTAGATGGTGAGCAGCTGGAACAAGTGTCTGGGTTTAAATATTTAGTATATATGTTGGATGAAAAGGGAACGGATGATGCAGAGTGTAGTAGGAAAGTTGTGAATGGCAGGAAGGTGGCTAGTGCAATTAAATCGTTGGTGGATGCAAAGGGACTAAGTCCTGAGTGCGCTAGGGTCTTACATGAGGGTATGTTTTTTAATAATAATGATAATGTTGAAAATTTAATATACACAAACCAATAAATTGCTTAAGATACCGTAATTAATGTCATATTGAAAAGCTAAAAGTAACGGAGTAACGGCACTTCGTTACTTTTCCTTTCAAAGAAACGGAATAACGATAACGCAACTACTTTTTCCGAGTAACGGAGTAACGATAACGGAACTACTTTTGAGTAACGATGCCCACCTCTGTATATATATATATATATATATATATATATATATATATATATATATATATATATATATATATATATATATATATATATATATATATATAGCATATATATACTATATATATATATATATATATATATATATATATATATATATATATATATATATATATATATATATATATATATATATATTAAAATTTGATTCTTATTATGGTGTTATGCTCTTGGTATACAACCTAGAGCATGACATAGTGATAAGAACCAATATTAGGGGGACTTCGTTCATCCCTCCGGCCCCAGCACTAGTATGTGCATTTGTTGTGCATTTGTGCATTTGCATTTGTCACATATTTAATTTTTCTGTTTTTTCAATCCACTTCCTCCACCACAGTTTCTATTTATCTTTTTTTTCTTATGGGAAGGGCACCTGGCGTCATCTGTGCTGAAGGGGTGTGAACCGCATCACCCGTTCGTGATTCGGTGCACACGACCTAGCACCAGGTTTGGATCTTTTTCCCTGACCCCTCTGGAACATTTATAATAAGACTCCCTGTCGCTTAGCGCTGTCCTCCGAGCACAAACCTCATAGGCCTCGACACCTCCTTTGATTTAATATACCATGGAAAACCTTAATTCGCCTCGGAAATTAATGGATTTAACGATTACCAAACCCGCACCGATTAATGGACTTACTCTTCTGAATTACACTTTGAATATTAATGCCTTGATTCCCTACACTTCACCTGGAAGACCTTCGTCTATCCCCAGCGATCAGTCGCCTGGCGCGACTTCGACATCCCAAGTGCCCAAACGGTCTGGACGACCACCTAAATGTGTCCCCTGTCATATCGTTTATCACATATGCTGCTAACCCTCCGGAATTGACAGCAGACACAACATTGCGATCCACCACCTCCAAAGCTCTTACTGAGCAAAGAACCATTATTCTTAGCGATGCACTTGAAAAAGCTTTAGGAATTGAAGACCCCACAGTCACGTTAATGAGGAATTGGTCCCTTCTCGTTCAAGCTATTACCCGGAATCAAAGTTCTATCTTTTCATCCTTAACTTCTCTCGGAAACATCCTCTTATTTCCACCCAGACGAAATAAGAAACACATCCAAAAGGACTATTTAGTCTTTAGAAGAGAAAGATGGAAATACTGGTGTCATTTTATAAGAAGTATACTATACTCTTAAGAGTATATATAAGCAAATAAAATAAGAGTATGAATCTACATATATTAAAGTATGCATGGAAGTGTGCTCGTGTATGAGAGTGTGTGTGTATAGTAAGTATAATTAAGTGAATAGGATGTATCAAACAATTACCCTACATACAATCACGAATATTCATAAAAAATAAAAAGTTTGATAAAAATTAGCTTCGCACCAAAAACCAAACTCAAGAAAATAATACGGTTCCAAAAAATCCTAAGAATTAAAAAATTACCAATACAACCAACTACAAGAATAACCTCTGGAAAGAAGAAGAAATCTAATTTTAGTTATAAAAAAGAAACACGTGAATATACTAAGACAACTGAAGAGGTTCCGAATGGAACGAAAGCTTTTGTCATTTCATATTTATTTCTACGTGTTATGTTACATATCCAATTAATAAGAGAAAAATGTTTCTCATAGTTTTAAATACAGTGACTTTTATTTGAAAAATTGATTTTTAATTCAAAAACAGTAATATGTGCAATAATTAAATAAAACAGTTTTAATTAGTACATCGTTTGATTAATAAAACCAAGGGTGATATAAATACTTTATTATATATTTATTAGGGTCCACGGGACCACACAAATAAAATATATATATATATATATATATATATATATATATATATATATATATATATATATATATATATATATATATATATATATATATATATATATATATATATATATATATATATATATATATATATATATATATATATATATATATATATATACGTTATATATATATATATATATATATATATATATATATATATATATATATATATATATATATTTATAAACATAAAAAAAAGAGATATATATATATTATTATATATATATATATATATATATATATATATATATATATATATATATATATATATATATATATATATATATATATATATATATATATATATATATATATATATATATATTTCAGTGCTGAATTAACCATTAAGAAAAATAAGCATGTGTTTAATGCATCAGGAAGGGGACACCACAGAAATTTGAATTAATTAGCTTTTTTAGTTTGAAAATTATAACATGGTTTGAATAGGGATTTAGCTTGTTTAATTTCGAAAAATAACATTTTATTTTATGGTTTTTTATTATTTATATTTTGAATTACATATATATGGGGCACCAAAATCTTATAAGTGCTTAGGAACTTTAAAGGTTTTAACTCGGCCCTGGTTTTATTATTCTTTTTATTATATATATATATATATATATATATATATATATATATATATATATATATATATATATATATATATATATATATATATATATATATATATATATATATATATATATATATATATATATATATATATATATATATACAGAGAGAGAGAGGTATATAGAGAGAGAGAAAAGGTGCGATCGCACTTTCAATATGTACTAAAAATCCAATTTTTGGGAGGGATATTGATTCTTACGTGTATATATATATAAATATATATGCATATATATATATGTACATAATGAATTTATTCGAG
>JABUQX010073491.1:2500-5000 GCA_015478945.1 Trachelipus rathkii
GAACCTCTATTAAACGAACCTTATGATATGGAAGATTATTTTAATATTTTCCAAAAGATGAAAGCTAATTATGATATATAAAATGACAGAATGATTTTTTTTTACATATTTCAATGCATTTTAATAAGAAAAGAGAGTGACGATTGCATCGTTTGCATTTGTTTAAGAAGGATGAACATAATGAGAAATCTATTTCTGAAAAAGGTTGCCAATGTGATTTTTGAAACATCAGGAAACAGCTTTTGACATTTGTGTACTACCTATAAAACATATTGTTTCTGCTCCTCATCTTTAGTGAGGAGGGTTATTAAAGTCTGTAATTAAGTTTCACTCCTCGTTCGGCCACATCATTATCTGACCTTTAGTGACTTCTACAATCCCCAATCCTTCCTTAAAATGTATGGGGGGGTTCTCTGAGAAAATCTGGGTTAATCTGGAAACCCTCAAAGAAATTCATAGTCCCCCTTGGTAATTTAAACAAGAGTAACCTGCATTAAACCAGTTCTTTCCAACTGGTGTCTTCCGAAATTTGGGGTTACAATCTTGAATTTTCTGTCTCGGTTCTGTGTCATTTAGGACTTTGTTCGCCATTTTCCGATTTTTCTTCGTCTGATATTGAGGGATCAAAGAAACATGAGGGCTACCAATTCTGCATTGAAATACCACAAATAGTTTGAGAAATTTCACAGAGCTCTCTCAGAGATATCTTTGTCAATCTCCTGATAGTACAACAAACTTCGCAAGAGATCAAAGTCTTGCTTGGGAGCCATGTATGCTTTGTGGGCATTGAACCAAGCTTCGCAATACACTCTAATGAGAAAAATACAGACAGCTTCTAAGGCACATTGTTCTTCATGACTCAGTTTGAATTGTCCGAGGAATAGAAATATCTTCAGACAATAGATGGCCTTGGCCATCCACCTGGCATGACTGATGGCACATGGAGATTTAAATTCCCCTTCCGTTCCATTCATTGCTCCTACAAACACAAATACCAATTGTAGGATCCTTGTAATCGTCTCTGGGTTGTGATTCCGTGAGTTAGTGTTAACAATCCCGCAGTTATGTTGGCAATTACTTCAGAAAGTAGATGTCTTTTCACAATTTCGTTTTGATGATACCCGAGTTCATATTGTTTCTTTGTTGAGCTTCACACCATGCATTTGGAATCTCTGGAATACTATCGGGTGAGGCCAGTTGTTGATCCGCACTTAAATTCGAAAACACCTCTCAACATGACTTCAAGAATATGGTGGGCAAGCAGGTAAAGCAAGCTCTCTACGTCCCAAGATGTTTTACAAAATTGTACAAGCCCCCTTGAGCCTTCCTGTGTTTGATGGCAGTGGTGTCGAAACACATTGCCTTGATAGTATGGGAGACACTCATAAACAGCCTGGGCTTGTTCTTCACCAGTGCTGTCTGCTACAGAACTCCTAGCAGTTGTTCATTTTCACCATAAGAAATTACAACAGCTATTCGTTTTTTCTGCTCTGTCTTTAGAACGTCTGGTAGAAGTTTTCCGTCCCAATGAACTACAACAGCTTCCTTCTCTGGTATATAAATTCGTTCCAAAATCTTCTCAGTGTATTTTTCTCTGAATACTTTTTGCCTTTCATGGATGGTGGTTTTTGACACTTTGAACTCCTCAGGATTCTCCCCAAGTGCTTTTATGGTTTCTATGAGTATTCGTGTGGCATTTCTGTCAGATACCTTACACCGATCCAACAACAGAGATAGTTTCATGGTTAAAATTTCCCTAACGCCACGCTTCATCCTTTTGCTGTGAGATGGTCCAGGAAGTTCCTCGGTTTCTTGAGAAGTACAAACGTCCATTGGTAGCACATCCTCGATATCTTCATCGCATGTGTTTTCCTCTTCATCACTGTCCTCATCTTCTTCATCATCAGTCTCTATGAACAAAAGAAGAGAAAGAACAAGGAATCAAATTAGTTATGAAATAGTTAAGTTACGTTGCTTATCTTGTTTTGTTGGTGCTTTTGTAAAAACTAAATAGAACCAGGGGATGTAAACGTATCTAGCAAAAGATCAATATTCAAGCAAAAATAAAAGAATCTTACCAATGTCTAATAAACATTCCGCTTGAATTTGCTCGTTTATTTTCGCAAGTTCCTTTTGTAGTTTTCTTTCTTAAGCTCGATCTAACTTCAGATCAACTCCAAGTACTGGCAGACCCTTTTCCCTTTGTTTCAAAAGAAACTCCTTGTCTTCTTCTGATTTCATCATAGCCAAGGCATCTTGATGGGCGATATCAAAGATATCATCTACCTTTGAACACTTTGATTTTGTTCTTTGCAGCTTCTGATTGTTTATACTGGTCCTTTTGTACATTTCTCCATTCTGCGTGAAGTTTCTCTAATTTAGTAATAGCATCTTTCACATGTTTTGTAGGAATCCGAGCTTTTCCCCAGAAAACAAGAACTTTTGGTATGGTAATTCTTGCTGAATCTCTTAGATTCAATTTCACAGTGCGCAAATTGTA
>JABUQX010073491.1:20000-30000 GCA_015478945.1 Trachelipus rathkii
CTTGACGTTCTTATAACTTGGTCCAATAATCTTACTACTCTCCAATTTTCTGTTTACAGCAAACCTACTTACAACCCAAGTTAGATACATTGGTTTTCATCCCAAACAACCAATACAAAAATAGGCACACTTTCTTCCTTATTTCTCAGAGCTCTAAGAATATGCTCTCCCTCTTTTCTACAAACCAAATTTGATTACCTATTCTCTATATTTAACAATCTTTTTTACCCAAACTTCATTATACAACGCGCCCTTAAACAAGCAAAAAAAAAATCCTTTTATTAACCTCCAAATCATAACCTTTCTAAAAACAACTTTTTCTTACCCATTCCTAACATTCCTCTTAAACAATTAAAAAACACATCTTCCCCAATAATATCAAACTCACCTCTTCAGGTATTTTACCCCCTAAAGCCATTCTTAGACCTAACATAAATCCTCCCACTAACATACTCCAATGTGTTTATAAAATTCCTTGCCTTCATTGAAATTCCTTATACATAGAAGAAACTTGATTTTAACCGTAGACTGTACCAACATAAACATGACCTTACCATAGACAATCAAAATTCTGCCCTCACATTACATCGTTCCACACATAACCATACTATTGACATTGACAACATGACCCCTCTCATACATTCAAAAGATTTACACAGAAGAAAACTACTTGAATCTTACTACATCCTTAACACCAATAATTATAAAAGACGAAAAGGCGAAATCAATATTAATCCCACTCTAAATAACATTATGAACTCTACAAATTTCTATAAAATTATTAAATCTAAAATATGAATTACTTTTGATTTTCTTAGTTAAAATAAATTAATTTTAATTTTAGTCTTACAAAAAAACTGCAATTTTTTTAATAAACTTTTTAATAACTAACTTTAATTTATTATATTATATATCAACAGGTGCTGGTTGTTGTAAGACTAAAGTTAAAGTTTCAGAAAGAAAACAAATTGTGTAAAGTTTAATAAAAAATACATTTTAGATAAAATATTGACTTTCTTCTAAATTTTTCGAGATAATTCTACTGATCACATTCTGTAATTATATATATATATATATATATATATATATATACTTTATATATATATATATATATATAACTATAATAACATATATATATAACAATATAATAACACTTAACATAAATATATATATATATAACTAACACTATAACTATATATATATATATGTATATATATATTTACTGTATATATATTTACTGTATATATATATAATAATATATATATATATATATATATATTATATATACTTATATATATATATATATATATATATATATATATATATATATATATATATATATATATATATATATAACCAACTATATATATATATATATATATATATGCTCTTATATTTATATATATATATACCTATATATGTCAAATCTTAAATATAGACTTAACTATTCAGTTTTCAGTCTCTCTCTCTCTCTCTACTCTCTCTCTCTCTCTCTCTCTCTCTCTCTCTCTCTCTCTCTCTCTCTCTCTCTCTCTCTCTCTCTCTCTCTCTCTCTCTTACAACAACAGTTTTAAAATATAATAAAACAGGATTATTCTAACTAAATTTGAAATATAAAAACCTTCATTTTGAACAATAAATTATTTTTATATTTTCATTTATGTAACTAATAAATAATGTTCTTAAATTTATATAGAAAGTTTAATAAAAGATTAAATTTAAATTTATATCAGATTAACTTCTGAGATTTAATTGGATATAAAATGAAATCTTTAAAAATGTGTATAAGAAAATAAATTAATTTTAGAATATAAAAACATATTTAATTACATTTTCAATTGGTATAAATAAATTGAAATTAATATTTTGTTATTGATTAAACAATATAAATAAATTTATGAGTAAATCGATCAATAAATTAATGGAGATTCATCTGAGGATTTCCTGGAGTGGAAAATCTTCATTTGGAAGTTCAAAAAGCATGTCTTCGGAAACCGATTTTGGGATAGAATATTTTCGAATTAAATCCAAAATTTGAAATAATATATATATATATATATATATATATATATATATATATATATATATATATATATATATATATATATATATATATTCACTCTTTCAATAATATATATATATATATATATATATATATATATATATATATATATATATTGCCCTGGGCTCCTCTTATTTGGGGAGTCAAGTCATTTCCAGAAACCCAGCAACCTCCATAGGTCCCTTAGGGAGGTGATCTGATGTTGTGTTCTGTAGGGAGTGTGAATTTGGGAAATTCGGTAGGAGGTGGTTGATAGTTTCGGGCTCTGTTAAGCATCTTTGGCAAATAGGGGATACAGTTTTTAGAGGTTCGCAATCGATGTTTGTATTCTTGAAGGTCCGGGTGATGCCCGGATCCCAGTCTGGAAAGGGAGATTTGCGTCTTTCGTGTTAGTCAGCCTTGTGTATGGGATACCTCGAGGGAGGGGGGGGGGGTAATTGATAAGGCTATTTGTTGGGCGGTTGTTGAGGTATCGTTGCGTGAAGTATGTATGGATATGTTTTGATAGAAGAGTGTTATTTGGGAGGGAGGGAGGAGGGTTCTAAAGAGCACCCTCGCAGGTGAAATTGCATATTAGGGGCGAAAAATCAGGAGACTTTTCTAAGAAGTTTATTTAAAATAAAAGTTTTATATAAAAATAAATAAATAAATTAATGTGTATTTTTATCTTACGTCTGGCAAGGTTCTCGTGTTCCCCCAAATTTCTCAGACATGAGCAGCCCCAAATTTCACAGATATGAGCCACCCAATATTCTCTTTTCAATGCTAATGCGAGCACACACACACACACACACACACACACACACACACACACACACTCATACACACACACGCACACACGCACACCAAACTCACCAGTATAAACAAATGATTCTGAGGGAATATCTATTTATATCTATATATATATATATATATATATATATATATATATATATATATAACTATATATATATATATATATATATATATATATATATATACGATAGGTTTCTCTTACGTGTCAAAAGCATGCCATTCAGCTCGCCGCAGGCGTTAGGGTGGGTTAGATTAGATTAGGTTAGGTCTTTACTAACTAACCTAACCTAACCCTAACCCTAACCCCAACCTAACCTTTAACCTAACCTTACCTAACCTAACCTAACCTAACCTAACCTAACCTAACTAACCTAAACCTAACCTAACCTAACCTCCTAGCCTGACCTAAAAGTAAAAACGTCGTTACGTATCAAGCCTCACATATATATATATATATATATATATATATATATATATATATATATATATATATATATATACTATATATATATATATATATATATATATATATATATATATATATATTCACTTTCGAACTCTCTATGATAGAGTTTGTGTATGTGCGTGTGTGTGTGTATTCGCCTTAGCATTGAAAAGAGAATAGTGGGCGGCTCATGTCTGAGAAATTTGGGGAACGCGAGAATTGTCAGATGTAAGATAAAATTAAACAATAATTTATTTATTTTTGATATTTATTACCACGATTTTTATATTTTATACCTATTTATCTAACTTTTACTTTAAATAAACTTCTTTGAAAAGTCATAGAGGGGTGTTATTTGTGGGAGGTTCTAAAAAGTTCGCCATTATAGAGGGCTACAGAAGAGGGAAAGGATTTTAAGCGTTGTGGTGTGTGTTCTTGTAAATAGTTATGACAGGGGTGAGAGGGGTCGAGAGACCTGGCGTAAAATTGGGTTCCTATCATATCAAGATGGTCAAGAATTGGTAGGATTTTCGTTTCTTCATGTAGTTGTTGTTTTGGGGTGGTTTTTAGGCAACCTGTTATTGTACGCAGGGCTATGTTTTGTATTCTTTGTAGTTTATTTCTATTAGAGGGGGAGGTTAATGGATACCAGACTGTTGATCCATAGTTGATTGAAGTTCTTGAGAATTGTTTGTATGTTGTTGACAGTGTGGTTGTTTCATTACTGAAATTGTGTTGGGTTAAGGTTCGGAGGACATTTAATTTCTAACTTGCTGTACTTATGATATTTTGAATGAGTGGTGTAAAAATTGAAAGTGGGTGTGAAAGGTTATTCCGAGTATTTTGGGTGTTTTGTTTAGGAAATGATGGAGTTTATAAATATATATATATATATATATATATATATATATATATATATATATATATATATATATATATATATATATATATATATATATATATATATATATATACTTTTAAATTTTCCTTTATTGGTATATAAAATAAATCAAATGTATTATAATTAGACAAATATCAATAGTCTAATAACATCTAAAATATATATTTTATTTATTAAATAGTCCTAATATCATTTCTAATAAATATTTTACAAATTGTATAGTCGAATTACATCTGTAATAAATATTTTAATTGTAAAATAGTCTAATTACATCTATAATATTTTTATTTATAAAATTGTCTAATTATATTTATTAATAAATATTTAATTTATTAAAAAATGTAATATAATAAATATTCAAATATATACATAAAATGTGATATAAATATATATATATATATATATATATATATATATATATATATATATATATATATATATATATATATATATATATATATATATATATATATATATATATATATATTGAAAAGTAGCGTCATAAAAGATCTGTAAGTGTTCCGTGCATTACTGAAAATTAAACAAGTCCCGTCATCCGTGTCATAAAAAGTTTAGGAACCACTGACCAAAAACTATGCTCGGGAATAATATAAATTTTTATTCACGTGATGAGGATAAACGTTTCATCCAGATAGGACGTCATTGTTCAAAATAATCGTAATATCAGCTTTTCAAAATGTGGTCCAAAAACAAGATGGATTTATAATATGCCATTGGATTACCAACAGGTATGAAAATAATATATAAACAACTCTAGAAACTCCTCTCTCTCTCTCTCTCTCTCTCTCTCTCTCTCTCTCTCTCTCTCTCTCTCTCTCTCTCTCTCTCTCTCTCTCTCTCTCTCTCTCTCTCTCTCTCTCTCTCTCTCTCTCTCTCTCTCTCTCTCTCCATAAACACCCCAAATTGAGAACCCACTGAAGTGTGTTTAGTAAGTAAACGAAAAGCCTTACTGATCGGAAATCGAAATAGAGGAAGTTTTGTAGGAAATTAAAAGCTTTTTTTTCTTTTCTTCTTTTGGGTTTTCACTTTTTTTGCCTACGTTTGTTTATCATTAGTTGATTAAATAAAGGTGAGCGATAGATACACACACACACACACACACACACACGCACACACACCACCCCACACACACACACACACACACACACACACACACACACACAAGAAAAATGGAATAATATTGTTCTTATTTACACAATTCAATATTTTTCAATTTTTATTTTTTGGTTTTCAATTGGATCTTTTTCTTTACATTAAATATATATATATATATATATATATATATATAATAATATAATAATAATAATATATATAATATATAACTATATCTTGAAAATTTTAATATGTTTCTTTAATAATAATCATAATAATATATATAAAAATATTATATTTCTAACAATATTAACAATATTAATTTATAAGATACAGAAAAAAAACAATAATATATCTTATATTTAGGTTAATAGCAATTTTCGGATGAAAAATAAGAAGATAATAATATATATATAATAATAATAATATAATAATATATATATATGTATATAATAATAATAATATATATATATATATATATATATATATAACCATCATAAACCACACACTCCTTTCTTATTTTTCATCCAGTAATCCTGCAAAATCTATTCATCGACGTACCCAAAAATTATTTATTCTTTGAAAATCATAATATTTTCCGGGTTTTTTTTTCCTGTTCTTTCAGGCACTTTGCTAAAAATTTTGATTTTTACAATGCTTATTTTTCTCCTCATTTTGTTCAATTCGACATTTTCACATCTGTTTTAACTTTTGCTGAAGTTTATTTAACTCTTCAGTCAAGTGCTACTGCTTTGAAAATAGGGCAGAGCATTTATACTCCTTGATTATTATCATCAGAATTTTAATTTCACCTGAACATGCTCTACCTTCAGTATTTTGGAAAGCTAGATTGATTTACTTGGAAAACACGTTTTCTTTCTACTCTTGAAAATTTAAATTAAATTTCTTTTTTTTCTTCTTTAGCTTAAATTTCAAATCCATTTTGAGAGCTTTTTACCCCTTCTTTGAAGTTTTTTTCAAGTTTAATGTTTCTTTAGTTTGTTGATTTGCTAAAGTTTTGTTCAGCAAATCGAATCCAACTTGTTGACCGCCATTAAGAAGAAAAATATTTTCCCTGAGTCTTCCAAACTCGATCAATTTATTTCAGTGACACATTTAAATTGCCAAACTTTACCTATTGGAAAAGGATTTTTTGGTATGCTTTAAAAAAGGGTTCTCATTTTTCTCATTTTACAGAAGATTTTTATAACTGTTTTTGAAAATATATTAAGTAAAGTCGAGCTAAGAGTTTATATTTATTTCCCTCACCAATTAAGGCTCCGGTTCCTCCTCCATCTCCATCCCTGACTCCCACTCCATATCATTCGTATTAGAATATCAAGACTCTGCTTCATTACTTTCATATTACGTTGATTCGGGTTCTGACCCCTCCAGCTATAGATCTGGCTCCATTTTCACTTGTGAAATTACCAATTCTGTTATTAAATTTACGAAGAATATATATATATATATATAATATATATTATATATATAATTATATATATAATATATATATATATAAATATATATATATATATATATATATATAATATATTATATTGGAAAGAATTGATTCCTATATAAAATATTCATTTATTTTGCTAATTGTTTCTATGAAATTATTAATTATTTCTTTGAAATTATTAATTATTTTTATATTGTTTTTAATTATTTATATAAAATTATTAATTATATCTATGAAATTATTAATTATATCTATGAAATTATTAATTATTTCAATGAAGTTATTAATTATTTATGTGAATTTATTAATTATTTCTGAAATTATTTATTATTTCTAGGAAATTATTAATTATTTCTAGGAAATTATTGATTATTTCTATGAAATTATTAATTATTTATAGGAAATTATTAATTATTTCTATGAAATTATTAATTATTTCCATGAAATTATTAATTATTCTATGGAATTGTTAATTAGTTCTATGAAATTATTTATTATTTCTATGAAATTATTAATTATTTAAATGAAACTTTTAATTATTTCCATGAAATTTTTAATTATTTCAATGAAATTATTATTTTTTTTAAATAATTAAATATTTCTATAAAATTATTAAATACTTCTATGATATAAGTTATTTCTATTAAATTATTTATTATTTCTTTGAAATTATTAATTATATCTATGAAATTATTAAATAATTAATTCTAAAGTGATTTTAAGATATTTTAGATTTCTTCCTGCAGTAGTATACTTGAGATTTGGAACTAAATTTCCGTGCGGAAACGGCTCCGGTGCTGCGGAGAGAGTGCTTAATTAAGTACACTCGTTAAGTACACTCTTTAAGTGTACTTTAATGATTTTCGCAAAGTGCCCGAAAGAACAGGAAGAAATGGAAAGGAAAATATGGTTTTCAAAGAATAAATAATTTTTGGGTACGTCGATGAATAGATTTCGCAAATTTACTGGATGAAAAATAAAAAGTAGGTTCTGGTTAATGAAGGATATATATATATATATATACCGTATTATATATATATATATATATATATATTATATATATATATATATATATATATATATATATATATATATATATATATATATATATATATATAGTATATATATATATATATATTAATGATCTTTAACACATCCTGGAAACTCAATTATATACCCCCAATCTGGAAACAAGCATTTTCATTATCCCAAAATTGAAACCTAAAAAAGATCCCAATTCCCCATCCTCCTATCGACCCAATCTCTCTTCTCTCACAGTCAGCAAAACTGCTGGAGAAACCTAATATTAAAAATAATATCCCTACACTCACCCTCCGGAATTTCCAACCATGGATGAAAGGCATCATTCAACAACAACAGCCCTCACCTCCCTCACACAACACATAATTAATGGATGTTCAACCAATCCCCATCACACAGATCCATACTTACAGCCATACGACATTAACAAAGCCTTTGACACTGTCCCCACATTATATCCTTATACAAAAAATTCTTCAATCCCCCCTAGAAAACAATGATAAAAATGGCTTTCAATTTCCTTACCAATAGATATGCCAAAGTCCTCCATAAAACACCCTCTCACACTCCATCAAACTGCAAAACGGCGTACCCCAGGGCGCCAATCTCTCTCCATTCCTCTTCAATCTCTTTACAGCAGATCTGCCCACCCCTACCAACCAATCAACCAAACTAATTACTTACGCAGACGACATCATTCTCATTTCCCAACATCCACTTGTAAACACAGCCACCCAGCACACCCAAGAATACCTACAATTTTTAGAAACTTGGCTACTCACCAATAGAATGACAGCTTCCCCCCTTAAATCCTCCATTACCCTCCTTACCACTGACCGCCACCAATCCTCATTCCACCCAATAGTCTATTTGAACAACAACCCCCTCACCCTAAACAAAACCCCAAAAATATTAGGACTCACTTACAACACACATATGACTTTCTCCCCCCACATCGACCAAATTACTTCCCCAACCCAACGGAAATTAAACACCATCAGAACTCTCTCCCAACACAACTTCAGCGACAGAAAACACACCCTTCCCACAATCTACAAACAACTCCTCAGAAAAAATATATAAACTATGCCTCCCCCCGCATGGTGCACAGCACGATCACAATCCAACTAAAATAAATCACATGTTACACAAAGCACTGCCCTTAGAAAAATCACTGGATGTACTAAAACAAACCCTCTCCAGCAATTTACATGACGAGACACACTCCTTCCATCCCACCCACTTAACATGGTAGGACACAATTTTCCAGTTATAAAACACCCAAGTCCAACCCCCTCCATGCCCCCAAATTTACCCCCCCACCCCCCCCACCCTTGACGACAGACTAAACTCCCCCCCTCCTCACCGGCCAAACTTTATAATGACAGTCACAACAACAGTTCCTCCCCCACCCCGAAGTTGAGGTCTTGGCTCTCTCACACCATACAAATTAACTAACAACATATTCTACAAAAAGCGCCCCCAATAAACAATCTACTAAACACCCCATCCCCAAAACATCTCCCCTACAGAAGAATCACTGTCCAGAAGAGACCAAATTAACCTCGCCCAGAGCAGATCAGGCCAACACCCAAATCTTATGCAATATAAATTCAGATTCAAACTCGACAACGTTATATCCCCCATCTGCACTAAGATTCGTATACCCGGACACAATGGAGCCACTTACCTTCTGGAGGGCCCCTCCCTCGGGACGCTCCCGTCCCACCTTTGCTGTTAACTCTATTCTTGACCTGTGGAACGCCCAAGCAGCAGTGGCTTCTTTCTGGGAGGCGGGGTGGCCCCTTCAAATTAAGGTGCCCAGGGGCAGAAATGTATGGTATTAGTGTATATATAATATATAATAATTATATATATATATATTAATATATAATATATATAGATATATATTATATATATAAATATATATATATATATATATATTATTATATATTATATAATTATATAATATATATATATATATATATATATATATATATATATATATATTATATATATATAATTTATATATATATATATATATATATATATATATAATATATATATATATATATATATATATATATATGCAATGTAAAGAAAAAAGATCTCAAGATGAAAACCATATAAATAAACTTAAAAATTGAGAAAAATATTGAATTGTATAAATAAGAACAA
>JABUQX010073491.1:32500-39294 GCA_015478945.1 Trachelipus rathkii
GGAAGATCTGCGTATTTCTGTAATAGAAATTAGTAGGAGAATGTGTTCATGATAATTGTGTGTCTAGGTAAAGTTAGAAGTGATATAGTTGTTTTGATGATACTGTTCAATGTTAATGAATAACAGGAATACTGTATTAATGCTGTTATTAATGTATTTGAATGTTAAGAGGGTTTGTGTGTGTAGGGATGGTTGCAAATATATCGTCGAACGTATCTGTGCCAAATTGTGTGGGAGAGGAGGGGTGAGGAGGACTGTACTAATTGTTCTATGAGCTCATGAATAAGTTTATGAGAGTAGTAGTTGGCTGTACGATATTGGACGACGATGGTATTTTGACCACGGGGTTTTTACCCTGAGCATTTTGATCTTTTTTTGCTCGAATGTTGTTACTAGACTTGACCTTATTATAGAGGGCCTTTTGACCTTCTTGGGCCCATGAACTTATAATTGGGGAAACCTGAACATTATTTGTTTGAGAACCAATTTTTTGAGAACCCAAATTTGTTTTGAGAACCCGAAGGGTTGCGCAAACGGTTGCGCAGCATCAGTTGTACATTCCATCCCCCGATAATTTTTTGAGGACTCTAATTTTATTTGAGTACCTAGATTTTGAGAAACCTATTTTTGGAACCCCTATTTATTTAAGGAAAAGTATGTTCCATAAAATACATAATTTTAGAACCATATTTCTTATTCCAAACCGTAGAGCTGTTAGAAATATTTTTGAGAACTAATTTTTTTTTTGTAGAACCTAATTTTGAGAACCTAATTTTTTTTTGAGAACCTAATTTTTTAACACTATTTTGAGAACCCTAATTTTTGGCCACGACCTAATTTTTTGGCAACCCCTATTTTTTCGGCACTTTGGTCTTCCATGGTCAATTTTGGCCTCTCTATTTGACCCTTTAGGGGGTTAGCCCTATTTTTTTGATATTTCGGTCACATCTACACAGCGACGCCCACACACACACAACCACAGACACACAAGATTTAATTACATCAAGACTTACACATGTATGGACGAACATACACAACACACACAACACACACCACACAAAGATTTACTTACACTCCACAGATTTTACTTACCTATGACATTATAAAACATATGTACTTATAGACACATACACTAATGAACACTTATACACACATTATATGGAAACTTATACCACTTACATCACCATAGACTTACATTTACCATCGCCACCTAATAACCGTAAGAAGTTCTAGGGATGTTTCTTTAAGTGTTCTAATGAGTATTAGCTGAGTGCCAGGTAGTGCGCAAGTGAGTTAATGAGTGCCAATGAGTGCAAGTGAGTGCCAATGGTGAAGTGAAGTGCCGCATAGTGCAAGTGAGTGGCTCACATAGTGCAATGAGTGCCTTTTTCAAGCCTTTTCTAGCCTCCCCTGAGCTAGAATAGCCTAATATGGGGTGTCTACGCCTAGGATAAGGTATGAGGAATTGATTGGTGTATATTACAATCTGCTAGAATCCGTTTCCTACTATGAGTTAGTTTTTTATAACTTTACGCTTAATCTCCATAGACAACTTACATCTAGCATTACACTTACCTCACGCAGGTACACTTAACTTAACGTCACACACTCGATAGTTTTGATGCTCAACTATTGATGCTCAGGCATTAATTGCTGCACATTGATGCCTCAACTTTTGAGGCCTCTTTGGTGACTCATCTTTGATGACGTATCTTTGATACATCTATATTGATGATTCATCTTTGATGAATCATCTTTGAATGACTTCATTTTTGCCTACATCTAGATCATAGCTGCCCAAGGCCGCGATGGGCCACAGCGCGCTGGGCATGGCGCGCGCGCAGGTGGCGGCCGCCGCGTCCCCACGCGCGGGCGCCCGCAGGCGCATATTCCGCGTACGCCGCGCGTGGCTACCGCAGGCGCATATTTTTTTCCGCGTACCAGCCGGTGCGCCCGCAGGCCGAATATTCCCGAGAATGAATATATTATTATATATATAATATATATAATATTATATATATATATATATATATTTATATATATATATATATATATATATTATATATATATTATATTATATTATTATATATATTATATATATATATATATTATTATTATATATATATAATTATATATATATATATATTATATATTTATTACGAGTCTCTCATTTTTATTTTATCACTTAAAACATTTCAAGGAATTTTCTTTTTTAAATTTTCTATGAGTCATTCATTTTTTATTTCATACTTAAACTTTTTTCAAAACATTTTCGCGACCTAAAAATGGTCCCATTACAGACTTATTATTTAACACATATATTTATTTACATTATTTTTTACTTAATACTCTTTTAATTTATAATTTTTAAAAATTGTATGTAATCAGAACAAAAACAGAGTGGTTTAGATATAAGTAAAAACATTTTATTTTAACTACAACTGATACGAAATTTTTATAAAAACATTACAATACATACTTAAAAAGCAGTAAATCACGATAATATAAGGGGGGTTACCTACACTAAGGGATTAGTATGCTTTATGCTTTACTGTTTAAATCATGTTTAACTGCTTTTAACTTCATATGTTTGCTGCTTTAACTCAACATATTTATTAAATTAGATACTTAAAGCGTAATCAGTATAAATAGAGGTGTTACATAGCAAAGGGGTTAGTATACTTTTTGTTTTACTGCTTTAAAGCTCGCTTTAACTCTTCTGCTTTAAACTGCTTTAAAACTCATCATACATTAACATCCTTAAAGCCGTAAATCAGTAAATCAATAGAGCGGTGTTACCTAGCACCAAAGGGATTAGTATGGCTTTTGTTTTACTTCGCTTCTGCTTTAACTTTCTGCTTTAAAGCTTTAACTTTTCTGCTTAACTGCTTTAACTTTCTGCTTTACTGCTTTAAACTCATATGCTTTTGCTTTACTGCTAAAACTTTCTGCTTTACTGCTTTAACTTTCCCTGCTTTACTGTTTAAACTCTATCATGTTTTACTGCTTTAAACCACTCATATACTTTATTAACATTATACCTTAAACAAGTAAATCAGTAAATAATAGGGTGTGACCTAACAAAGGGGGGGATTAGTTGCCTTTTGTTTTCTGTTATATGCTTAGTAAACATGTTTGTGAATACTGCTTTAAAAAGAACTCATGTTTTAACTGCTTTAACTCATATGATTTTAACTGCTTTAAATCATATGTTTTAATGCTTTGGTATATAATTTATTAACATTAAATGTTTTTTATTTTGTTTTATATTTTATTTATTTTATTATTATTTTTTATTTATTTTATTATTTTTTATTATTTTTATTATTTTAATTTTTATTTTATTTTATCTTAGTGTTATTTACTTCATGCCTATTGGTATTATTATTTAGAACACACATACCAACACTCCACACCAACACACCACACACACATCACACTAATAACAAAACATTCACTTGAACTTATACAAACACATTCACTATGAAATTACATTTACCCATAGACCTGTACATTTACACTTTATACACAGCGCGGTCACACCACACACACACCACAACACAACACTTACTTATACACACATTCTATGACACTTATACACATTCACTATGAAACTTAATTTACCATAGACACTTACATTTACCTTACACACACACACAACCCACACACACACCACAGACAGATTTACTTACACTCACAGGTTTACTTACTTTACTTACCCACGCAGATTTACTTACACTCCACACAGATTTACTTACACTCACAACACAGTTCACACACACAAACACACAACACACACAAACCACACACCGCACCACACAGATTTACTTCAACACACAGATTTACTTACACTCACACGAAGTTTAATTACACACAGATTTACTTACACACACACAAAAGAAAAAAAAATTTACTTACACACGAATTCTTAAACTCAACACAGATTTACTTACAAACACACGACACACCCGCACACTTACAATTTATAACTTTTAATTAACGTTTAATTTTTAAAAATTTTATGTTTTAATCTTTATGTAATTTATATTATGCAAGGACGGAAAAGAAAATTATTTTCAAATTTTATTAAACTTTCTATAAAGAATGATAACTTTGAAAAGAATTTATTAATATTTTTATACTTTTTTGTTTATTTTTACTATAAATTTTTAAAATAAGTTTTAAATTAACCCTTTTATAAAATTATATTATAAACATATAGTTTCCTACTATAATGTATTACAAGAGTAATCCGTAAGGTCAGCCTAGCACCCTCTACAACCAAGCATGCCAAGTTTTGTTTATTGTTAATTTCTTAAAATTGTCATAATTACTAAACCCAATAAAGCTTAATTTGTTTGAATAATTCTGTCTGCTAAATAACATGTATTTTATTAAAAATCTTTCTAAGTTCTTATTTTTAAAAATAACAATTATTCACTTACATATATACTATTGCCTCTAAAAAATAAATATTTCCAAAGTTTACTTTTAAATAATCAGATTTTCTTTTTTATTATTATTGTTATTATTATTATCTATTTGTTAAGCAATTCACGAGAAAACACAACAACCGCACTCCTTACAGATACGAACTGACCTCTCTCTGTAAAATGTGTTGAAATAACTATTTAGGCCTAAATTTAGGATAATCTTTTTTGTAAGCCTGGCGATTTGGCTAATTCGGCTCAAAATAATTTAAACTGATTTTTTTCTGTAAAATGTTGTGCAATAACTACGCTAGGCCTAAATTTAGGCTAAAATTTAGGATAAGCTTTTTTTTGTATCCATGCTGATTTAAGCCTAATACAGGTCAAAAGGTAATTCCAGTATAAACAACCTACTTGTTATTATTATTTTTTATAAAATATATTTCAACTGAAACATGCTGGATCGGTAAGATCTTTAAGCAGGTAATGAAGGAAATGTTTTCTTAATTTGGAATGGTAGGATTTACCCTTTTCTCTTGAACTCGTATGTGATTGGTCGAGAATTATTTTATCGTCTTTTGAAAATTAACTTTTGTTCTTAAAGGTAGGTTAATATTGAGTACTTTAATTATTTTTAGCTCCATCAGTATTTCATTTCATAGATCATTTTGTGTTAAGCGGTGCAACAAGTTATCTGATTTGTATTAAAGTGTTTTATTTTTACTAAGTGTATATATATTTATTAATAAATACTTACATTGAGGAATAATTTTAATTAGGCACTTAGAATAGAATAATAATTAATTACCTAGATTTATCGTAGATAGTGAAGGGCAAACGCAGAGCGCCCGCAGCGCGACCGAGTGCGGACCGACGCATGAACCGCGGCTGTAATATTACTGACGCCGGTTTGCGAAATATTTTCTATTATGATACGACAGTTTGTAACACTTTTCTTAACAAATCATTTTTGGTATTTTCAATTATACGTTTCTACACTTCATCATTCATTTTTTATTTCTACTTTGAACTTTTAATTTTAATTTATAGAAAATCCCATTTCACTGGTAAAGTTTATACAAATGGTTTTTGAAAGACATTTTTGTTTTGTGAAAAGCGTTTTGTTTTATTTACCTAAAGGTTATAATTTTGGGATAAACTATATCCGGCTGGTGACGTAGGCATGTTCCTCTTTGTGGTATGCTTTAAGATCTTATTACTCTTTAAGGAATGTAAACCAAGTTTTATAATGCTTAAAGTTACCTATGATTCGAGTAGAGTTATACATAGAAGTTTCATTCTCGCTTTCATCTTCTACACTTCTACATCTGCTCTAGTTAAGTTATCGAAAAAGTTGTTTAATCTAAAATATTATAATAATTACTATATTAATTAATTAATACACAAGTGTGTGTACATGCATAATAAACTTCCTCATTGTACAAACCGTAATTTTCTTTATGGACTTTCAGTATTGGTATCATATCATTATACTAAATTACATCGAAGTATGTAAGTTTATACTATATTAGATGTTGTATGCATTCGGCACCCATCGAGAATATCTCCCTTGGTTTGTAATACACTGATATACCAGGACTTTAAATAAACTTATGCGCTTGAACACATGTTATAAGGTTCGTAATTATACCTTGATACAGTACTCAAACTAATATTATACATACTGAATGGGACGCTGTCCAAAAGATATCAACCTAGGATGTATGCCCAACCACTTAGGAATACAACGCTCCATATTTTTGCGACCGCGTAGTAATATTACGGCCGGGGGTTCATGGTGTGTTCGCACCGGGTAGCGCTTGCGGGCGCTCTTGCGTTTGGTTCACGTGATCTACTATAAATCTAGTAGATTAATTATTATCTATTCTAGTGAAATTAATAATTAATTCCTCAATGTAAGTATTTATTATAAATATGATATACACTTAGTAAATAAACACTTTTATACAAATCAGATAACTTGTGCACCGTTAACGCTAAAAATAACTATGATTATTAAATGAGTTGGGGTTAAAAGATATAAAACCACCTGCTCAAAATTTACAATAAAGACTTAATTTTCAAAAGACGATAAATTTATTCGACATTCCATAAGGTTCATATAGGAGTAAGGATTTATCCGACAATCACAAGGTAAGAAAATTTCATTATACTGGCCTAAACGGACTTAAACCGATCCAGAAGTTTCAGTTTGAAAATATATTTATAAAATAATATAATAAAATGATTTTGTCTATACTGGGTAACTTTGGACCTGGTTTGGCTTAAATTCACATGGGAACAAAGGTATCTAAAATTGGCCTAATTTATTCTAGCGTAGTTATTGCAGCCCCATTTTACAGA
>JABUQX010073492.1:7500-12500 GCA_015478945.1 Trachelipus rathkii
AGAGGCAACTCTAGATGCAAAAGAGGGAACAGATTTGAAATGAGTGGAAGAATGGAAAGTTGAGTCATCGGCATAAGAGTGAACAGAGTTAGAAGTACAGCTGAGAGATCGTTGATGAAAAGTAGGAATAAAGTTGGAGATAAAACAGAACCTTGAGGAACACCACAATTAACAGGAAAGGAGGAAGAAGTCGCTCCATCAACGAGTGCTGATATGGAGCGACCAGAGAGAAAACTTGACAAGAGTAAGCAAAGAGAAGGAGGAAACCCAAAGGAAGGGAGCTTAGAGAGTAGCGACGCATGCCATACTCGATCAAAAGCCTTTGATATATCGAGTGCCACCACCCAAGACTCCCCATGGTCCCTAAGGGCAGAGGCCATTAAATCAGTATTAAGATAGGATGGTATGATACCAGTTATGACCTCGAGGCATCGAAAGCCATACTGATGTTCTGAAAGAAGGGGATTAAGGCTCAGATGATCCAGAAATGAGAGTTAAGAAGAGTTTCAAAGATCTTAGATAGAATACAAGTGAGAGCTATAGGACGATAGTTGGAAGGATCAGAGCGGCTGCCCTTTTTCGGGATTGGTTGGACATATGCGCGCTTCCAGCACTGAGGAAATGTACTAGTATTAAGGCATAGAGAGTAGAGTTGAACGAGGACAGGGGCCAGCTCGGAAGCACACTCCCTTAAAACACGGGGAGGAATGCCATCCGGGCCACTAGCCTTCCTGACACTCATAGATCTCAGAATCCCATGCACCCGATCATGCGTAATCGCGGGAAGAGGCATAGGAAACCTGAGAGGAGAAGAAGCAGGAGGAGGGATGCCGGAATCGTCCAGGGTAGAATTAGATGAAAAAAGATTAGCCTTCTCAGTAGGAAAGTTAGCTACAGAACCGTCAAAGCGAATAGGTGGAGGAAAGGCAGATTTACAAAGTTGTTAGAGATGTTTTTGGCAAGAGGCCAGAAATTTTTATCAGTGGGAGAGCCAAGTAGGTTGTCGCACTTTCTTTTAGTGAAAGCGCGCTTAGCCTACGAATAATATCCCTGCAACGATTCCGAGCAGAATGGAAATTAGTAAGAGTGATAGGAGAACGAGTTTTTCCATGCCCGATAGGCAATGTCTCTCTCCTGAATGGAGCGAGAACATTCCCATCGAACAATGGATTTTGTGGAGAAAGGTCCCAGTTGAAGATTGAATGAACCCTCTCATTCCCTCGATTTTGTGGAGCCCACCTTTTCAGCGGTGACCGAAGCGTCCTCCGAGTCAAAGCAAGATTCACTCCAAGCATAGTTTGCAAAGAAACGACGCAACGATCTCCAATTAGCCCGATTAAAGTGCCAGAAAGTACGTTTGGGGCATGGTGGAGCTGCTGGAGAAAAAGTTTTAAAATTAAGAGCTACAAGATTGTGGTCAGAGTTACCGATAGGAGGAAAAATGGTGTATTATATCGAGAAGGAGTAGTGGTGAAACATAAATCAAGCGTGTTCAAGAATTGGTTAGGACGATCTGGTATGTGTGTAGGTTCTTTAATTAACTGTTCCAGATCGTTGAGAATACTGAATGTTTTGGCCTCCTCCCCTCCTGCATCAGTATGAGAGGAGCCCAACCACTCAGTGTGATGTACGTTGAAATCACCTAAATAGATGATCTCAGCATTTGGATGGGAAGAAGTAACAGTCTCATGAGAAGTGGTAAGATATTCAAAAAGGAGGTGAAAATCTGTTCCGTTAGGGGAGCAGTAGCAGAAACACAAGATAATGGTAGTAGTGAGAAAGATTTTAAGCCACAGAACATCGAAATTAGGAGATTCAAGATTCTCGAGACGTGTTACAGGAGTGTTAATGTTTATATAGGCACAGACTCCACCATTTAGTCTGAAATTATAGAAAAGGTTATAGTTGGAGATATTAAGTTTATTTGAAAAAGAATCCCTGGCTAGCTGGGTCTCAGACAGAAGTAAAATGTTAGGTAGAGAGTTAGCGAGGTGATATTCCACAGATTCATGGTTAGCTTTCAGGCCACGAACGTTGGCGAAGTCAATAGAGAACCCCAGCCTGCGCCCACCCCTACATCTTCTCTGTCCAGTCATTCAAACAGACAGCCTCACAAACAAACACACACAATCGACCATACACAGCCCACCCAAAAAACCCACAGAATTGGGTTTTTATTAAATAAAACCAGCGCCCACACAACAAACACACACAGATCACGTACAAAAAAAGATAAAGCAAAGAAAAAAAAACGCACTGAAACCTTAAAAATAAAAATTATTAAAATTTATGATTATAAAAATAGAGACAAGACCAACTAAATCAGTAATCTGATAAATATGTAAAGTAAATAAAACCTAAACGTTAAAAATCACATACACACACTCGCACAGCTTCACTAACTTACGAACTTAAATTTAACCCCCCCAAAAAACGGATACCAATAATCCTAATTAAAACTTTAAAAAAGGCTAAAAGCTGCATTAATGAATAGGTTAAATACGTAAAACTTAAAAAGTTAAAAAGGTAAAACAGGAGACAGATATACAGAACAGATAAATGATAGGATGGCTTGAGCCATAATGTTGAAAATTCGGAAAACTCCAAATTATAGATACAGTAACAAACAATATCATTGGGGGCACATACGAACAACAACCACCTTTGAGGATAGATACAGTAAGAGGAAACAATGTATTGTTTGTTGTCAGATCGTTCAAACACTTGAGTTTCGGTTAGGAATAAGAAACGAGGTTAAGAGGAGGAGAGGTAATGTTCAACTTGAGTTTCGGGTAAGAATAAGAAATGAGGTTTAGAGGAGGAGAGGTGATGTTCAACAAAGATAAAATAGGGCAAAGACAGCAAATGTTGTAGAAATTAATGAAAAAAGAAGACGGTGCATCATAAATCAGAAGAGGCCGTGATAGAACCAACCCCTTCACAGTCAACTCCCTAAATGGTAATGGAGAGAATGGCAGAGGAGGGCTATTTTTGGAAATCAACCCTCTTGTCTTCTTTGAGACTAATTGTGTCGTTACCATTTTTTTTATAGAAAAAGAGGAAGTGTTGTCTGTAATAATGCTTTATGGTGTGTGATAAAGGAGAGTCTACTCCACATTAAGAAGAATGTGAATATGAGTGCAAGATAATTGAAATAATGGGTAGTGAAGTGCCTTGGGATGTACCCCAATTCTTCATATATGCCTATGAAGTGGGGGGGATGATAATATCAAAGCTTTGGAAGCACTACGTCTTCCCCCTAATTTCTTCTTCTTTCTTTATCCTCCCTTCACTTCCCACAGGATACGTAATATGCAAAATAGAATAGTTAAATAGAAGAGCTTGACGTAAATCTAAAAGAATTCCCCTGCACACCCTTCCTTCATATCCTTAAGTGAGAGCTCGTTACAGTCAAAAATAAACCATAGAGATTCACAAGACCGCTGCTGACTCCCACTGCGGTAAACGCCAATGTAGGGTTCATTTCTGGGCCAGGAGTACAACCATACCCCCTCACAAACCCGGCCAATTTACTCCTATTATCCACCTTTCTTCTGGCCTCTACTAACCTCATATTACTTTCCATCAGACACTCCTTTACTGACTCAATCTGATTTTTTCTTCGGTCTCCCAGAGGTTGATTATCAGCACACTCACCACTATATATCCACTTAATCAACCGACTCTCCACCATCCTTTCCATGTAACTAAACCATCTTAATACACTCTCATTTATTTTCTCATATAAGTCTTCCGCCAACCCACACAACTCTCTAACACGTTCATCATTCCTCATGCTATCAATTCTTTTAATACATAACAAGTACCTAAAAATCTATCAGAGCAAATTGCACTTTAGACCTATACCTCCTATTCCACACCATAGTTTCACTACTATGCATTAAAGCTGGTAACAACATACCCTCAAGCAGAACCCAAGCGCACTCAAAACTTAGTCCCTTTGCATTCACCAAGGATTTATTGCATCAGCCACCTTCCTACCATTATCAACTTTCCTGCCGCACTCTGCATCATCAGTTCCCTTTTCCTCCAACATGCATCCCAAAGACCTATTTCTTCTTACATCATCAATCTCACACAAAGCCAATGTTATGCAGTTTTCTCCTCGCATCCATTTATATCGATCAGGAAAGTACCATCCCTATTAATTATTCTATGAAGATTCCCTTTACTCTCTTAACTTTTCGTACCTCCTACCAGAAGAGCTTTCTATTCCCATGTAGGTCCCCATTCATCCTCCTTTTAAACTGTCCATTTACCTCTTTTTCCCTAATATGTACTCAACATTTACTCTTGCTTTTTTCCTCATTATATATTTCCATACACCTTTCTTTCGAAACCTAATCATTGGCTTTTGACATATTGAACCACACCTCTTATTTACTTTCCACCGCTTGCATCACCTCTTAATTTCTCCACTCACTATTGACATTCTTGCTTCTTATTTTAGCACTCCCACGACTTCTATTGCACTATTAACAAAGGCCTCCTTCATTTGCGTCAGGATCTGTTCAATTTCAAATTTCATCTTGTTCGCATTCAACTGATCTATTTTCAAGTGCTCTCACATACTTTTCCTTTTAACCTTGTTCACTTAACTTCTCACTCTTAATTATGCACGCTTCCTTACTTTCTCTTTCCTCTTCATCAATACCCCCACTAACTTTATCTTACATAAAACAACATAATGATTTGATATTACCATCCCCAACCCCTCACTGATTTAACATCCATCACATGCTTCAACATCTTCTTCACCAACACAAAATCAATCAAACTTTTCACCTCACTACCATCTCTACCTACACCAACTTTAGTATACTTATGAGTACTCTTGTGTTTGAAAAAAACATTACTTACACACAGAAATCAATTACCTTCCTACCATTCTCATTTTCTCCCGTTATTCCAAATTCACCTGCTGTAGCATCCCTTTTCTGATCACCTATCCAATCATTTAGGTTGCCGAAAACAATCAA
>JABUQX010073492.1:15000-17500 GCA_015478945.1 Trachelipus rathkii
AGGCATTCCTTTACTGGCTCAACCCACTTTTTCTTCGGTCTCCCAGCCGGTCGATTCCCAGCACACTCACCACTATACATCAGCTTAACCAACCGACTATCATCCATCCTTTCCACATGACCAAACCATCTCAATGTACTTTCATTTATTCTCTTATTTACCCTTTCTTCACACCACACAACTCCCAAATGCGTTCATTTCTCGTTTTATCAATTCTTCTCACACCTAACACACCCTAAGATTGTTCATCTGAACACATTGTACTTTAGATCTATACCTATTATTCCAGACCATAGTTTCACTACTATACATTAACAGGTAACAACATACCCTCATGTAAGACCCTAGTGCACTCAAGAGTTAGTCCCTTTACATTCACCAAGGATTTAATTGCATCAGCCACCTTCTTACCATTCACAACTTTCCTACTACACTCTGCATCATCCGTTCCCTTTTATCCAACATATATCTTAAATATTTAAACTGAGGGACCATCCAACATAACTTCACACTGAGGACTGTCCTCACTCACAATCATAAAACCTTACTCTTATATACGTTTACTTTCAAACCCCTCCTTTTACACACTTTCCAAATTGCTCTACCAATCCTCTCAAACTCTCTTCAGATTCGCCACACATCACCAAATCATCCGCATATAATAGGTATGGCACTCTCCACTCTCTACCAATCTCCATCATTCTAACACCTTCTCCTTCCACCACACCTCTAATTCTTTCATAACCCTATCCATATACAAATTGAATAACCAAGGAGACATAACACATCCCTGCCTCACTCCGCTATTAATATTAAACCAATCACTTTCAACTCCATTTTTTCTTACACACGCTTCACTATCGTCATACATACTTTTGATTCCATTCAGAAGCCTGCCACCAACACCATATATTACTAACACTTGCCATAGAGCTTCCCTATTAATCCTATCATACGCCCGTTGAAAATCCATAAAATCTAAATACAATTTATTCTTCTTCTCTCTCATTTTCTCAATCATTTGTTTCAATGTAAATTTGATCCACACATCCTCTACCATTTCTAAAGGCACCTTGTTCTTCGCCAATCAGTCCCTCAGTCACTCGACACACTCTTTCGACCAAAATACCAGCATATATCTTCCCTACAACATTCAATAAACTAATTTCCCTATAATTCCTACAGTTACCCTTATCCCCCTTACCCTTATATAAGAGTACTATTACTGCTCTCCTCCAATCCCTCGAAACTATACCCTCCATAAACGGTTTGTTCACAACTTCCAAATCAATTCAATTACCATCTCGCCTCCGTTTTTGAACATTTCACCAGTAATATCATCTATACCTGCAGATTTACCATTCTTCAACTTTTTCACTCTACCCATTACCTCCTCCTTACTAATGACCTCATCCCCAAAATACCTATTCCTTCTTGCACCATCAAACCCACACACATTCACCATCACCTCTTCGTTACTGTCAATGTTATGCAGATTTTCGAAGTGTTCCCACCACACTCTCCTCACAGCCATTTCATCAGTTACGAAAGTACCATCCTATTCATTATTCTAAGAAGATTCCCCTTATTCTCATTCTTAACTTTTCGCGCTTCCTTCCAGAAGAGCTTCCTATTCCCTTGTAAGTCACCATTCATCCTTCTTTCAAACTGTTCATTTAGCTCTTTTTCCTCCTACGTGTGCATCTTTTAGTATTCCTTTTTTCCTCCTTATATAATTCCAAACATCTTTCTTTTGAAATCTCATCATTGGCCTTTATAGTACATTCAACCACGTTTCTTTTTTACTTTTAACTGCTTGCATCACCTCTTCATTCCACCATTCACTGTTAACATTCTTACTTCCTACTTTAGCACATCCACATACTTCCTTTGCACTACTAACAACCGCTTCCTTCATTTGCTTCCAGATTTGTTCAGTTTCAACTTGTTCACATTCAACTGACTTATTTGCAAGCTCTCGTAAATAATTATCCTTATTACCTTGTTTACTTAACTTCTCACTCTTAATTCTATCCACTTCCTTCCTTATCACCTTCCTCTCCATCCAAGCTCCCACTAACTTAATTTCACATAAAACAACATAATGATCCGATAATCCCATTCCTAACCCCCTCACTGATTTAACATCCAACACATACTTCAACATCAACTTCTTCGCCAACACAAAATCAATCATACTTTTCACTTCTATACCATCTCTACCTACACCAACTCTAGTATACTTATGAATACTCTTGTGTTTAAAGAATGCATTACTTATACACATACCTCTCTCCTCACAGAAATCAATCACCTTCGTACCATTCTCATTTTCTCCCGACACCCCAAAGCCACCTGTTATACCTTCCCTTTTTTGATCACCCATCCAACCATTTAGGTCACCCAGCACAATCAATCTGAAGCTCCTACTCACCATCATCATTCAGATTATCCCAGAAAATCGCACTCTCTTCAACATTACCCTTAAATGAACCATATG
>JABUQX010073492.1:22500-30000 GCA_015478945.1 Trachelipus rathkii
GCTGCCCCGCAGGGTTCGACTCCGGCCGCGATTCCGGCTCCGGCTCCAGCTCCACGCCCCGCCCCGCACCGCACCGCACCGCACCGCACCGCAGTTTTTTTTTTCTGTGGCCGTAGCGCTTCCGCTTCCGACTCATCCTCTGGACTTTTTTATTATTATTATTATTATTATTATTATTATTATTATTATTATTATTATTATTATTATTATTATTATTATTATTATTATTATTATTATTATTATTATTATTATTATTTTTTTTATTATTATTATTATTTTGTTATTTTTGTTATTATTTCACCGCGGTTTTTCTTCTTCGCATCCGCGTTTCAAAGTTCAATATACACACTACATGGGTTTAGGTTATCGTATTGGTTAAAATTTGGAGGGGTGTTAGATGGGGATGTAACCTCGTCGTAGACGAAGTTACGTCCCCCATGGGTCCCCGAAGGGGGACCCCACCCCCATTAAAAAATCGAAGTGTTCGTAATTGGCTGAAATTTGGTGAGAGGATTCAGAGTTGAATTTCTAGAAATACTTGGTATGTGAATCTGATGAGTTGGCTCCGGCACCGGTGCTGGAGCCACTGCGGTGCCGAGTTAATAAACAGTCGTATAATAATACAAGATCATTACTGTTTACATAACTGATTGAGATCGTAGAGTTCGAATATGATGGTTATAAGTCCGTGTAGGGTGTCTAGGACCCCCATTAGGGGGGTCCCGACTGAAAAAAAAGAGCACAGAGTGCAAAAAACAAAGGAGGAATGAAGAAGGATGAAAGATGAATGAGGAAGGAAGAAGAATGAAGAAGGAGGAAGAAGAATGAGGAAGGAGGAGTAGAAGGGGACAGCTGCACAGGTGCTGGCTCCGGTGCGGTGCCGTGTTATTAAATATTTGTGTAATGATACAATATTGGTGTCCTTACATATGTTATTGGGTCTGTAGATTTCGAAAATAATGGTTTCAGAACCATCAAGAAATAAAATTTCTTATTCTTTTTATGTTTATAACTTACAAATTTACGTTTTTTACATACCCTAAAGCAGTAAATCACTAAATCAAACACCATCCATCTACCTTCCTGTCACCCTCCTGTCCAATTGTGATCTATTGATCTAATTGATTAAGGGTCATATTTTTATAACTTAAAAAAATTTAACGTTTTACATACCCTAAAGCAGTAAATCACTAAATCAAATCACCATCCAACCAGCATCCAACCTCCCTCCTGACCATCTGTGATCTATTGATCTATTGATTAAGGTCACATTTTGAGTATCATTTTTGGATAAACATAACATAAAATCAAGTTCTTTATACAAACATCAAACAATATATGTTGACGTAACAAAGTTTTCACAGTAATAAAGCTTACTTAGCATCATCTGAACTATGAATATAACCCCCAACGAGAAACTTAGCCCGTCTTAGACAGGAAATAAATGGTTAACGTTAACAAAGTTTCAAACATTTAACACCAGTAAAGTAACTAACCAAACATCCAAAAACGTACTTATTGCACAACTTTGTTCAAGCGTGTCTCTAACATAACAATGTTAATTTTTACCATTAACATGGTGATATGTACACACAACAATTTTACCATAAACACGTGTGTGTTATCATAACAGACCAATGAGTATACCTCTACGTAACAATAGTTTCAACATAATAAATGCTAACATAGCATCACACTGAAACTAAGAATAATATGTACAAAGGCAAACAAGACACATCTTAAGCAAGAATAAACTGCTAACCTTAACAAAGATCCACAGAATAAAATGTACAACAACAAACCTAACACACTCTTAAGCAGGAATACAGCAGTCAACTTAACAAAGTTCGCATACTTAACACCAGTACAGCAACTACATGTAATGCAAACGTAACCTAATCTTTATTTTTTCAAACATAACTCTAACATATTAACGTTATCTTACCACTAACAACAGTAACAATTTAGACTTTAAAATTATCACAACATTGGTTAACTATCATCATTCAGAGCAGCGAAAGTATGCTAACGTAACAAGTTTCCACAATCAATAAAAGCTAACATAATCGTTACCATGAACTAAGAAAAATAAGTCAAAGACAAACCTATCACATCTCTAACACACGAATAAACTGTTAACATTAACAAAGTTCCACACTTACATCAGTAAAGTAGCTAACATTGCATATGCAAAACGTAACCTAATTTTACTTTTTCAAGCATAACTCTAACATATTACGTTAATCTTTAACACTAACACAGTAACATTTAACTAAAATTTCTCAAACAACAGTGGTTAATTATACCATGATCAAACGAACAGTATGCTATACGAATAAAGTTCCCACATCATAAAACTAACAATAGCGTAACATGAAACTAAAAGAAACATAATGCCAAAAAGACAAACCTAAACAAACTTACATACAATAAACCTGTTACATTAACAAGTTCCACTGAGTTCTTTATATACTAATCAGTGAATATTATGCTAACATAACATGTTTCACATTAATATAAAGCCTAAACATCAACATCATACTGAACTAGGAAAATATGTACAACCGAACAAAACAGCTAACACATCTTACGCCCTAATAAACTGTTAACATTAACAAAGTTCCACACTTAACACCAGTAAACCAACTAATATAGCATAAACGTAACCTATTCATACTTTTCCAAGCATATCTCTAACATAATTAACGTAATCTTACATTGACCAGTACATTTATCAAAAAAAATGTTATCAATACCTTGACCGATTATCATACAGACCAACGAAATATATGCAAACGTGACAAAGTTTTTTACATTATCATAGTAAATATTTAACAAAATTTATCATAACCTTATCCCCAAATAACATTATCTCTTTTTAACTTTCCCCTTTCAGAAAATAACAACTCTAAACATGAAAATGATTTTAAGCTATAACCATTTGCATAAAGTGATGCAATACTTATTTATATTTAACCCTCTGACAGGAATATGAGCAATGTAGCAGTCGCCATTCGGTTTACAATTAAATATAAATGACACATCGTTGGAAATAACGAAACGCCTCGCACAAAATGAGTTCTTTATATACTAACCCACGAATATATGCTAACATAACAACGGTTTTCACATTAATAAAGCTAAATAGCAATCAATATGGACTAAAGAAAATAATGTCAGACGACGAATCTATCAACAACTTAACATGAATAAACCCTGTTAAGCATTAACAAAGGTCCACACTTAACACCTGTAAAGTAATTAACATTGCATACAAACGTAACCTATTCATGCTTTTCCAAAACATATCTCTAGCATATTAACGTTAATTTTACATTGACCCAGTAATATTTAAACAAGAATTTATCATAACCCTTGTTTAATTATCATACAGACCAACGAATAACTGTAAACATAGCAAAGTTTTATTCAAACAATAACACAAAAATAAGTTCTTTATATACTAACCATCGAGTATAAGCTACGTAACCAACGTTTTTACATTAAATAACCCAACTAACATAAACCTGAACTAAGATAATATAATGTAGCAAACGAAAACCCAACACACCAACGTACGAATAAAACCACTACATTAACAAACTTCCCACCCTTAAACAACAGTAAAGCCACATAACACTTCGTCCCAAAACGTAACCTATTCACAACTTTCTCAAGCATATCTATGACATATCAATGTTAATTTTACATAAACATCGTAATTTTAGCAAAAGTTTAGCATAAACCTGTCTAATCATCACACTGACAAAGAATATAATGCTGACGTAACAAATGTTTTACATCAACTTCGTAACATTTAACAAAAAATTCATCATAAACTCGTCTAAATATCATAATCAACGAATAATTGCACACATAACAAAGTTTTAATAAACATAACAAAAAAATAACAAAATTTTATCCTAACATAACAAAAAATAAGTTCTTTGAGTAAAATAAGCACAGAAACGTAATAATTAACTGATTTAAAGCATAAATTCAGTAAAATCACGTAAATGAAACCACCCATCCCTGCAGTCCCTACCCGTCCGCCCGCCCTGTGATCTATTGAGCTAATTGATTCAAGTCATCATTTCAAGTATCATTTTGGCAAACCATCATACATACAAAATATGTTCTTTTATCTACTAACCTACGCGATATACTGCTTAACCAACCACAAGTTTTAGCATCCAATAAAGCTAACAAATCAATAAACCACGACTAATAATATAATTTTCAATGCAAACCTAACATACCTCACGTATGAATAATCAGCTAACATCCTGAAAAATTCCCTACTGATCAAGGTAAAGTAGCTAACAGGTCATACAATACTCGATATGTTCCCACTTTTCGAGCATATTAGCAACAGGTAAAGCCGTATTATCTAACAAAATCCCTTAACAAAGTGACCAATCTATCAAAGATGCCACCATCTTGAACTATGAATTGACACTATCTTCATCAAAGTGTCACTCGTTTCGAGTATAACATCATTTGACCTATGAATAAACGTAGACATTAGCAAAAGTCTAGGGCAAACCTAACATTATTCAACAAAAACTTAACCTAGGCCCTCCGAAGGAGGGGTAAGGCCTCAGCCCTTCGGGCTGAGGGCTCAAAGCCCGCTTACACCCCTTCGGGGTGATCCCCCTCGCAGGATTCACACCCTTTCAAGGGGCGCATCCCCCTGGGTTTTCTCTCGGAAGGTAATGTGTTGCTTTAGATACTCTTGGTTAATGAAAACTGTTTATTCGTAAGTTAAGTACGTTATGTTAAATATTACTATGACAATGTGGAAATAACACTGATTTGTTAGAGAAATGATGAGTTTTTGTAAGATATTACTGTGTTAACTGACAATGATGTGTTAGAAACGTGAGCCTAGGTTAAGTTTTTTGTTCGAACTAATGTTAGGTTTGCCCTAGACTTTTTGCTCAAATGTCTACGTTTATTCATAGGTAAAATGTATGTTATACTCGAAACGAGTGACACTTTGATGAAGATAGTGTCAATTCATAGTTCAAGATGGTGGCATCTTTGATAGATTGGTCACTTTGTTAAGGGATTTTGTTAGATAATACGGCTTTACCTGTTGCTAATATGCTCGAAAAGTGGGAACATATCGAGTATTGTATGACCTGTTAGCTACTTTACCTTGATCAGTAGGGAATTTTTTCAGGATGTTAGCTGATTATTCATACGCGAGGTATGTTAGGTTTTGTCATTGTACATTATATTCCTAGTGGCGGTTATGATTTGTTAGCTTTATTGATGCTAAACTTTGTTGGTTACGCATATATATTCGTAGGTTAGTATATAAAGAACATATTTTTATGTTATGTTTGGTCAAATATGTTATACAAAATATGACTTGAAATCAATAAGGCTCAATAGATCACAGGCGGGTGGGACGGGTAGGGGACTGCAAGGATGGGTGGTTTGATTTACTGAATTTAACTGACTTTACTGCTTTAAAATCAGTAAATTATTATCGTTTTATGTGATATTTTATCCAAAGAACTTATTTTTTATTTATGTTAGGATAAATTTTGTTAATTTTTTTGTTATGTTTTGATTAAAACTTTGTCTATGTTGCGATTATTCGCCTGGGGATATGATATCTTAGACGAGGTTATGATGATTTTTTTGTTAAATGTTACGTTGTTGATGTAAAACATTTGTTATGTCAGCATTTTATTCATATTCTTTGTCAGTATGATGATTAGACAGGTTTATGCTAAAATTTTGTTAAAATAATTAACGAGTTAATGTAAAATTAACATTGATAGTCAGAGTATGCAATGAAAAAAGTGGTGAATGGTTTACGTTTTTGGACGAAAGTGTTATGGTACTTTAACTTCGTTGTTAAGGGCGGAAGTTTTTGTTAATGGTTAGTTGGTTTATTCGTACGTATGGTGTGTGGGTTTGTCGTTGTACATTATATTTCTTAGTATCAACGGTTATGTTATGTTTTGGTTTATTAATGTAAAAACGTTGTTACGTTAGCTTATACTCGATGGTTAGTATATAAAGAATTATTTTTATGTTATGTTTGAATAAAACTTTGCTATGTTTACAGTTATTCGTTGGTCTGTATGATAATTAAACAAGGTTATGATAAATTCTTGTTAAATATTACTGTGTCAATGTAAAATTAACGTTAATATGCTAGAGATATGTTTGGAAAAAGCATGAATAGGTTACGTTTTGTATGCAGTGTTAGTTTCTTTACAGGTGTTAAGTGTTTTGACGCTTTGTTATGCTAACAGTTTATTCATGTTTAAGTTGTGATAGATTCGTCCGTTGTACATTATTTTCTTAGTCCATATGATGCTATGTTAGCTTTATTAATGTGAAAACCTTGTTATGTTAGCATATATTCGTTGGTTAGTATATAAAGAACTCATTTTGTGCGAGGCGTTTCGTTATTTCCAACGATGTGTCATTTATATTTAATTGTAAACCGAATGGCGACTGCTACATTGCTCATATTCCTGTCAGAGGGTTAAATATAATAAGTATTGCATCACTTTATGCAAATGGTTATAGCTTAAAATCATTTTCATGTTTAGAGTTGTTATTTTCTGAAAGGGGAAAGGAGTCTAAAAAGAGATAATGTTATTGGGGATAAGGTTTTAATGATAAATTTTTGTTTAAATATTACTATGATAATGTAAAAAACTTTGTCACGTTTTTGCATATATTCGTTGGTCGTTATGATAATCGGTCAAGGATATTATGATACAAATTTTTTTGAGAATAAATGTTACTGTGTCAATGTAAGATTAACGTTAATATGTGATAGAGATATGCTTGGAAAAAAGTATGAACAGGTTACGTTTTGTATGTAAAGTTAGTTACTTTACTGGTGTTAAGTGTGGAACTTTGTTAATGTTAACAGTTTATTCGTGTGTAAGTTGTGTTAGGTTTGTCTTTGTACATTATTTTCCTAGTTCATATGTTGCTATGTTAGCTTTATTAATGTGAAAACATTGTTATGTTAGCATATATCCGTAGGTATGTATGATAAATAGGTACGGTTATGATAAATGTTTGTTAAATCGTATGTAAGTTGTGTTAGGTTTGTCTTTGTACATTATTTTCTTAGTTCATGTTACGCCTTGTTAGCTTTATTGATGTGGAAACTTTATTACGTTAGCATACTTTCGTTGATCAGTATAACCACTGTTGTGAGAAATTTTAGTTAAATGTTTTACTGTTTAGTGTAAGATTAACGTTAATATGTTAAGAGATATGCATGAAAAAGTAAGATTAGGTTTACGTTTTGCATACCATGGTTAGTTGCTTTACTGGTGTTAAGTGTGGAACTTTGTTAAGTTTAACAGTTTATTCGTGTTTAAGGTGCTTTAGGCTTGTCGTTTGTACAATTAAATTTTCTTAGTTCATGTAACGATATGTTAGCTTTATTGATGTGGAAACTTTGTTACGTTAGCATACTTTCGCTGCTCTGTATGATAATTAACCAATGTTGTG
>JABUQX010073492.1:35000-45148 GCA_015478945.1 Trachelipus rathkii
CACATTAATATTTTCGCAAATGGTGGTGATATACCGTATACCATATTAATAATAATAGTGATACTTGTGATAATGTGATAATGTTAATAATAAGTGAATAGTGGTAAATAATTTATATATTAATAATAATAGTGATACTTGTGATAATGTTAATAATAAGTGAATAGTGGTGAGTAGTAGGAGAGCCATTTCGCTCGCCCAAAGTGACCGCGACCTTTTTGACCTTTTTGACCTTGACTGACCTTGCCCGACCCACCTGACCTTTTTTGGGCCCAAATTTTTACCTGGCCTTTACCTTTTTGGGCCTTTACCTTTTTGGGGCTTGACCTTTTTTCGACCAACCCTTTGGTCTTCCATGGGTCATTTTTGGCCCACGGTATTTTTTGGCAACCCTAATTTTTTGGCAACCCTAATTTTTTGGCAACCCTAATTTTTCGGCAACCCTAATTTTTTGCAACCCTTCGAAGAAGGGTTGCGCCAAACGGTTGCGTAAGCAACCGTTGTACGTACCCCACCCTAATTTTTTCGATCAACCCTTTGGTCTTCCATGGGTCAATTTTGGCCCACGGTAATTTTTGGCAACCCTTCGAAGAAGGGTTGCGCCAAACGGTTGCGCAGCAACCGTTGTACGTACCCCACCCTAATTTTTCGATCATGGGTCATTTTTTGCCCACGGTAATTTTTGGCCACCCTTTAGGGGCTTAGCCCTATTTTTGATGTCTTTACATTGTTTGACCATGATATTTCGGCCTTGACCTTGCCATATACCATGGGTCAACTTTTGGCCCACGGTAATTTTTGGCACCTTTAGGGTTTAGCCCGTTTTTGATGTCTTTACCTTGTTTGACCATGATATTTCTTGACCTTGCCATATACCATGGGTCAATTTTGACCCACGCCTATTTTTTGGCCACTCGTGCCCCACCCGTCACATATTTCGTTCCTAACTTGAACGCATGTATGGATCTATCCTAACTTGAACACCTACACACCCACACACACACACACACACACACACACACACACACACACACACACACACACACACACACACACACACACACACACACACACACTTATACACACATTCACTATGACACTTATTCACTATAACACTTACATTTACCCATCGACACTTACATGTACCTATACTGCACGTACAAACACACTTACAAACCCTGTTGTCGTCTATGGGTCAATTTTGACCCACGGTAATTTTTGTCCTTCCTTGTAGGGACTTAGCCCTTTTTGATGTCCTTACTGTGGCTATGATATTTTTTGCCCTTGAACCTTCATATACGTTGGGTCAATTTTGCCCACAAAAGATGGCCTTTGATTGTGCCCAATCACCGTAAGGAGTATCTAGTGATGTTCTATGAGTATTCCATGAGTGCCAGGTGAGGGCCAAGGTGAGGCCAAGTGAGTGCCAATGAGTGCCAAGTGAGTGCCATGTGAGTGCCAAGTGAGTGCAAGTGAGTGCCACATAGTGCAAGTGAGTGCCAGCTAGTGCCACCTGAGTGCCACTTTTCAGTCTTTCTAAGCGCTCCCCTGAAGCCCCGAATACGCTGAGATATGGATGGTCTACCCCTTAGGTCTATAGGTATGAGGAATCGATTGGTGTAGATTACAATCTGCTAAAATGCTTCCTACTATGAGTTAGTATTTTTCTAACACTTATAGTACGATAGAATATATATCTAAAGAGTTACATTTTGAGATAGTGACCGCAAACGTTTCAGAGTCGGCATCCGCGGTGACCCCGCCTTGGATCTACCGGTACGCTCGGAACCGCAATATTACCGCAGCCGCGGCGCCGCGAGGCGCATATTTCCGCGTTAAGCCGCCGCCGCGGTGTGGTCGCAGGACGCGAATATTTACAGCGCGAACGAAAAATATGATATCAATGTAAACTATTCAAAGAATTTCATTTCAAATACACTATGAGATTTCATTGTTTACTACAATTGTACGAAATTTATTAAAAACATATACGTTTACATACCTTAAAGCAGTTAAATCAGTAAATCCATTAGAGGTGTTATTACCTAACGACCTAATGGATTAGTATGCTTTTGTTTTACTGTTTACTGCTTTAACTCATGTTTACTGGTTTAACTCTCTGCTTTACTGCTTTAACTAATCTGCTTTACTGCTTAACTATCTGCTTGTTACTCACATATTCATAACATTACATACCTTAAAGCAGTAAATCAGTAAATCAGATAATCAAACAAGGGATTAGTATGCTTTGGTTTTACTGTTTTTACTGCGTTTAACTTTCGCTTTACGCTTTAACCCCTTACGCTGTAAACATCTCTTTACGTTTTTAACTCATAATTAACTGTTTACTCATATGTTTACTGCTTTACTGCTTTAACTCATATATTTATTTTGTTTTAATTATTTTTATTATTTTATTCTATTTTTATTTTATACTTTATTATTATTATGTTTTATTATTTTATTTTATATATTATTATTGTTAATACTTTTTATTAAAAATGTAATGTAAGAAAAACACAAGCAGTGTATCAACATTTATTTAAAAAATTGTAAAATACCAATTTGTTATTACGTACAGCTAATTCAACTCAGATTCAATTATTCACTTAACGAGTATGAATGTGGAGAAATTTACGTTCCGAAGTCCGGATGTCTTGTAGCTGGTCCGACAGGCTGTGGTAAAAACTTTCTATTATTAAATATTTTTAAAGGTGTGATGGAGATTTTTGAGCAAGCCCCTGTAAAAATAATATGGTGTGATAAGTTTATCAGGAAAAATAAAGATATAAAATGTTATTCAATTTCATAAGGTATATACGATATTAGATCGTTGAACAATATATGGACAAAAAATTATTGTATTAGATGATTAATGCACAAATTGAATTTGGAAATAGCAGAAGCGTTCACAGTTTATTCTCACCATCTAAATGTTCTCTGTGTGTTTTCATAACACAGAATATTTTCATCAAGCAAGATATGCGACAGTTTTCTTAAACACACATATTTTCTATTGATTTGGCCAGAGAAAGACATGAGTCAAATAATGTATGTGGCAACTTCAAATGTTCCCTTCAAAAGGAAGTTCTTAAAAGTATATAGGAGGTTACTTCGATCCCCCACGGTTATTTGAGTGTGAACTTCACCCAATACACGCACAGAGTGTTACTCCGAACCAACATTCTCCCGTATGAGATAGAAACTGTATACATACCTGATAATGAGTGCCCTAGTTGCAAAGTATTTACCTCTTATAAAAAAAATTTAAAAGCTGAAACCATCTGAAAAACGTAAACTAATTAAGGAGGATGAGAAATTCATCCAGTGTGTATGTGAAGTCCTGTAAATCTTATAAAAGGAATGTTCCTTTAAACAGACCTCAGAAAAGGTAAAGCTACGTTCGTTAGAGAAACATCATTAAAAAAACTCTCCCTCAACATTAAAAAATCTGAAAAAATAAAAGAATTAACTTGAGAGGAGGAGGAGGAGTATTCCTACCATTACTCTTCCGTTATAGCACCACTGATACTAAGTGGTCTACACCATAATGAAGAAGTTGCTGTACTTCATATAATGAGTAATGAGAAAATGAATTATATAATACAGGCATCTGTTTACAAGAATTCAATTTCAGCCGAATTCATCATTCAACCAATCTCAATAATGCAGTTATTGCCACCACTCAACCCAAAAATCCACCAAATCCCCAGCCGCCTATATATGCGCAGATATTACAGCCTTAATGCTATACATTACAAAAACCTCTTTCACATCACCAGCAACAAACAAAGCTGCCCCCCCACAGAATCCCTTATATTGTGACTTTCAATTGATTTGAGAGTACTATAGTATTGTAATCAACAATACCGGATGCGGATATGGATTTCGAGGTGGGTGAGTGCGAGGCTGGACGTGTGGAATAATCTGGCCATATTGAGATGTGAATATGAACGATCTTGAATGAATTCTGTACAGATGCTGTATATTTATACTTCGATTTTTCTCATACTCGATTTATGATGAAGTTACAGCAACCTTCTTCATAAATGGTGTCCAACCACTAAGTATCCAGGAGGTGCTATACGGAGAAAGAATAATGAGTTAAGGAATTACTCCTCCTCACTCTACATGATAGTAACCATTTTTTATTTTTCAGATTTTATGTGAGGAGGAGTTTTTTAATGATGTTCTATAAACGAACCGTAGCTTACCTTCTGAGTCTGTTTTAAAGGAACATTCCTTTTATAAGATTTAACAGACTTCACATACACACTGGATGAATTTCTCATCGCTCCCGTAATAGTTTACGTTTTTCAGAAGGTTCAGCTTTTTAAATTTTTTTTATGAAGAGGTAAATACTTTGCAACTAGAGCACTCATTATTCAGGTATTATACAGTTTCTATCTCATACGGAAGAATGTTACGGAGCAACACTCTGTGCGTGTTTTTGGGTTGAAGTTCACACATCAAAAAACCGTGGGGGATCGAAGTAACCCTCTTTAAATACTTTTAAGAACTCTTTCCTTTGAAGGGGAACATTTGAGTTGCCAATACATTAATTGACTCATGTCTCTTCTCTGGCCAAACAATAGTAAATACTGTGTGTTTAAAAAACACTTCGCATATGGCTTGCTGTGATGAAAAATATTCTGTGTTTAATGAAAAAAACCAACAGAGACGATAGATGGTGAGATAAAACTGAGAACGCTCTGCTATTTCCCAAAATTCATGTGCATGTAATCAATCTAATACCAATAATTTTGTGGCCATGTATAAATTGTCCAACGATCGTTAATATCTAGTATACCTCATGGAAATTGAATAACATGGCCTTAGATTCTTTAAATTGTCCTGAAAACATTTAATAAACAGCCATATTATTTTACAGGGGCGTTGCTCAAAACTCCATTTCCTTTAAAATATTTTAATAATAGAAAGTTTCCACAAGCCTGTCGGGTCCAGCTAACAAGACATTGTGCCGACTTCGAGAAACGTAAAGTTTCACATCCCATTACTCGTTAAGTGAAAATAATGAATAATGAGATTAAATAAAGCTGTAAATTTAGGATCGTAAATATGTTTTTAATAAAAAATTTCGTACAAATTTATAAAAATAAAATGGTTATATAACTACGTGTGTTTTTCTTACATTACAATTTTAAAATAAAAAAGTATTAAAACAGAAATAACAATACAAAGAATAAAATACTAAATGAAATTACTAAACACAAAACACAATCGAAGAGTAGTAAAAACAAAAATAAAAAAGAATAAAAATATACAAACAGAGTCAAAAACAAAAATAAAATTATTGTAATGAGCATCAAAACGAAATTTCAAATAAAACATTATCTTAAGATAAAAGCAGTTAAAATATATGAGTAAAAACAGTAAAAGCAGATAGGGTTTAAAGCCAGTTAAAAAGCAGAGAGTTAAAAAGCAGTAAAAAAGCAGAAATTAAAGCAGTAAAAAACAGTAAAAACAAAAGCATACTAATCCCTTAGGTAACACCTCTATTGATTTACTGAATTTACTGCTTTAAGGTATAAAATGTTAATAAATATTTAAAGCATTAAAGCAGATAGTTAAAGCAGTTAAAGCAGATAGTTAAAGCAGGAAAGCAGAGAGTTTTAAAGCAGTAAAACAGAGAGATAAAGCAGTAAAACAGTAAAACAAAAAGCATACTAGATCCCTTAGTGTAGTAATAACACCCATTGATTTACTATTTACTGCTTTAAGGATGTAAAGTATCTGTTTTTATAAAAATTCGTACAATTTTAGTAAAAATGAATGACTCATAGTATATTTGAAATGAAATTCTTTGAATAGTTTACATATATCATATTTTCGTCCGTCGCGGTAATATTGCGTCCGCGGACGCACGCGGCGGCGGTATACGCGGAAATATTCCGGCCACGCACGCGGCGGCGGTTACTCGGTAATATTGCGCCTGCGGCGCACGCGCGCAGGTTCCGGCGGGGTTCAACCTGCGGATCGGGACTCTGAAACGTTGCCGGGTCACGTCTCAAAATGTGTAAACTCTTTTAGATATATATCTATCGGTACTATAAAGTGTTTAAAAAAATACATAACTCATAGTAGGAATCATTCTAGCAGATTGTAATATATACACCAATCGATGCCTCATACCTTATAACCTAGGGATATCCCATATTAGGGCTATTCGGGCTCAGGGGAGGCTAGAAAAGACTTGAAAAAGTTGGCACTCAGTTGGCACATGATGTGGCACTCCACCTTTGGCACTATGTCACTCACTTGGCAACTCACTTAGCGCACTCATTGCCACTCACTTGGCACTCATTGGCCACTTCACTGCACTCACCTGGCCACTCACCTGGCCCACTCATGTAACTACTCCGATAGAACACACTAATACTCCTTACGTTGATTGGGAACAATCAACACTATAAATGACCCACGGATATAGACAAAGTTCAAGGGCAAAAATATCATAGCCAAAACAAGGAAAAGGACATCCAAAAAAGGCAAGTCCTAAAAGGACAAAAACATTACCGTGGTCACAAAATGAACCCGGACGAACAAAAAAGGGTGGATAGTGGTTTACGTGTAGTAAATAGTGATAAAAGTAAGTTCGATGTAAATGTAGTGTTATAGTAGAATAACGTGACATAGTGAAAGTGTGTATAAGTTGGGTGTGTGTGTGTGTGTGTGCGTGTGAAAATGTGTGTGTCGTGTGTAGTAGTAGCGGTCGTGTGTGGTGTGTGTGTTTTGTGTGTGTGTGTAAGATGTCAAGTTAGGATAGATCCAACCATGCGTTCAAGTTAGAACCGACAATATGTGACGGGTGGGCACGAGTGGCAAAAAATAGGCGTTGCGCCGGTCAAAAGTTGACCCCATAGGTATGATGCCAAGGGTAAGGCCGAAATATCATGGCAAAACAAGTCAAAAGACCATCAAAAAACGGCCTAAACCTAAAAAGGTGACCAAAACATTACCGTGGGGCAGAAAGTGACCCAGGGTATATGGCAAGGTCAAGCCCGAAATATCATGGTCAAACAACAATGCTACAACACATCAAAAATAGGGGCTAAGCCCCTAAAGGTGGCCAAAAAGAATTACCGTGGGCAAAAAATGACCATGATCGAAAAATGTAGGCCGTGGTACGTAACAACGGTTGCTGCCAACCGTTATGTGACGCAACCCTTCGTTCGAAGGTTGCCAAAAATACGTGGCCAAATTTGACCCACTGGAGACCAAAGGGTGATCGAAAAAATTCGAGGGTGGGTACGTACAACGGTTGCTGACGCAACCGGTTGGGCTCAACCCTTCTTCGAAGGGTTGCAAAAATTAGGTTGCCGAAAAAATTAGGCTTGCCAAAAATTAGGGTCTGCTGCCAAACAAATTAGGGCTTGCCAAAAACAAATACCGTGCGGCACAAAAGATACCCGATGGAAGCACCAAAGGTTGGTTAAAAGCAAAAAAGGCTCAAGCCCCCAAAAAGTACAAGGCCCAAAAAACGGTAAAGGTCAGGTAAAAAAATTTGGGCCCAAAAAAGTCAGGTGGGTCAAGCCAACGGTCAGTCAAGGTCAAAAAGGTCAAAAGTCGCGGCTCACTTGGCAGCGAAAAGGCTCTCGCTACTAACTCACCACTATTCCACGTTATTCATTAACATTATCACAAGAATCACTATATTATTAATATACATAAATATTTACCACTATCACTTATTCATTAACATTATTCACATTATCACAAGTATCACTATTATTCATTAATATGGTAACGTATATTCACCACCATTGCGAAACAATATTCAATGTGATAGAAGGAGGTTTCCGGCACCTAGTACAGTGAAGAGAATGGAAAAAAATTCTCAGTATGACAACGATCTGTCCTTAGAAAAGCGCAGCTCACTTCTCCAACATTGTTATTTTAAATTTCTGCTTTATATTTAATTCTTGTATTGTTAAGAACATTAATATTCCATAAAGCTTAAAAGAAAAGATATGTCTTAAAATTTCTAGACCAGCTCCTCGAACCCAGATTACAAAGCAACTAAATTAAATGTTTAAAATTACAGTTTAAAATGTCCAAAATGCGTAATTTTTATTTCTTCAAAGTGTGTTGCAGCCTATCCAGAATAAAACTTCTCTCCCTCTCTCTCTCTCTCTCTCTCTCTTCTCTCTCTCTCTCTCTCTGCTCTCTCCTCTGTCTCTCTTCTCTCTCTCTCTCTCTCTCTCCTCTCCTCTTCTCAAAAAATATTTTTGCTCTAACCACTTCTTGCGTAAATTATTCAGACTATTTCATTTCTTCAATAAAGGATCACTGTCAGACTAATCCATCTCTCAATCACTCTCTTCTGGCCCTTACTGTTCTTCCCTCTCCTCTGCGGATCCACCTGCGTCCAACACTCGACAACTGCTCGCAGATCATACTTAAAAGAAATTCGTTGGGCAAAGTTGGCTAGTCTTCTGTGATTTGTTTGTAGTAAAATAAAAATATAGATATTATGTATTTGCTGTGCTCAGGATGGCTCTTTAATATTAACTTCAACCTTCATATGATTTTATCTAGTACAATTTACTTATTATCACAATATCGCTTATATATGAGATTCCTGTCTTTATTTTTATTGCACATGATCTTTGGTAAGGCCGCTTTAAACCAACAATGGCACAGCGGTGCCTGCTGCAAAATAAGAAACGACACAACCTGAGAAGTGCCATCGCTAAAAAAGGGTAAAACAACAACTGCTCTGGTTTTATGAAAAACATTAAATAACAGGGTGCCAAATAAAAGCCCATCAAATTTAAAAAAATTGGCGGACTCCGCTCCGGCTCCATAGCCCTGATATGTATATATAGTAAATTATTAGAGAAAGTTAATAAAGTATAATATTTTAAAAAGTTATTGTATCATTTAGTAAATTAAATTAATAATACTGATAACTTCTTTTTGCCTCAAAGTTTTTAGGGTTAATTTATGAGCCAAAAATGAGTTTCATCTAATGAGCGTTTTAAACGTCCCTCAGACCTATTTAATGCAGTTTGAGTGGCGAGATAAAAGAGTCGCTTTAAAGCGCTCGTATGGGAAGGGAACCAAACCGTAACCTTAGTTAATTTTTGAATGAAGCTCCGGCCCATTTTCGCTTACATATTTTAGTAGTTTTCAAATTTTTTTTTTTTTTTAAATTTGAGAAGCAAACAAAACTTTTTTCGTTTTCTTTATTTTATTTTTAATATATAATTATATATATAAATATATATAATATATATATATATATATATATATATATATATTATATATATATATATAATAAATATATATATAATATATATATATATATATAATATAAAATATATATATAAATATAATATATATTAATATAATATATATATGCAGGCTTTCTTTGTATGTTTGTTACGTATTAATATATAATATATATATAATATATATAATATATATATATATATATATAATAATAATTATAATATATATATATATATAATAATATATTATATATATAATATATATATATATATAATAAATATAAATATATATATATATATATATAATATTACTACTTTGAAAAATATGGATAAAAAACTTGATAGGTTTATGAACTTCAATAAAAAACTTCTTGCTCTTCACAAATAAAAAATAATAATGAATAATAATAATTAATAATATAAAATAAATAAATAATCATAAAATAAATAAAATATTAAGAATTATCATAAATTTAAAATCCTAAATCAAATAACTATAACAATAATTAAACTAAAAATAATAATAATAATAATAATAATAATAATAAAAAATAATAATAATATAATAATAATAGATAATAATAATAATAATAAATAATGAATAATAATAAGAATAATAATAAGTAATAATAAAAACACTCTGAAAATAATTTAGTCAAATGATTAAAAAAGTTCAGAATATTACATATCCGATTATATTATATAACTTACATTCTCCTATTAGTATACATATAATCCTTTAAGAATATATATATTTAATAGTAGTAGTAGGTTAAGTATGGTTAATTTAAGAGCTAAGCTCCACTCCATGTTTGATTCCCCCGGGACCCAAAACGGGTCTGAATTCATGAAAACCCCCCTTTTCCCCTACCACCCCCACTTGATTTCATCCGA